>JAYECN010195647.1:0-78413 GCA_035222435.1 Microcambeva ribeirae
GGGTGGGGGGGGTGCGGGGGGGCGGGGGGGGGGGGGTGGGGCGCCCCCCCCCCCCCCCCGGACACACCCAGGGCCCGCACAAAGAAAGCGGAGCCGCCGCAGCATCGCCGCCCGCTCCGCGCTTTGCAAGGCACTGCCATTTAAATAATAATAATATTAATACTAATGACCATCATAAAACCCTTTGCTGCTCTTTCGAGCTGCTCGGCGTGGAAATATGGGGTGGGGGGGTGGTGCGCATTTTGCGCGCCCCTTGCGCGGCTCCGTTCTGCAGCCATTTTTTTAAGGCGGTTTCAGGCTTCCCAGCGAGCGGCAGCCTTTGTGGGTGTTTTGGTTTTATTTTTTGGAGCGGGGTGGGGGAAAGAAAGGCAGCGCCTGCGATGCTGCTTCGGGAGACGGATTGCAGGGAAAAGGGAAGGAAAAAAGAAAAAATAGGGGGGAAAAGTAGTGGCATAGCCTGCTGTCTGCCTCAGGCTGGGCTTGATGGCACGGCTTAATTTTAAAGTGCTTGTTTACTGCGATGAGGCTGTACGTGATGCGCTGCTCATGGCAGCATCCCTGGGAGAGGCAGCATCTCGCTGCTGCTCTGGATGCTCTCCGGGCGGGAGCTCCGTAACCGCCGCCGGATGCGACGGCGGCCGGAGACCTGCCCAGTTTTGGGGAGAGATGAGGGGAGACCCTTCGGAGAGACGCGGAGGTCCACACTGAGCTCGCAGCTCTGCAGTCTGGAATGCAGAGGGTCTTCTCACGGAGACGAGTGCCTGGCAAGTCAACAGAGGCACCTGTTAAATGCCGGGCTCCGGCAGCTCCGCGTGCTGAATCCAGGGGCCTGGGTTTTCCACAGCGTCTCGCGATTCATCCCTGGGCGTGGGGGAGCCACGAGGAAAGTTAGGGGCATCTTTTCATCCAGCTTTACACATCAACTCCTGTGCTAGGTGGGGTTTTGTTTGCTGCTTTGCTCCTTTTGTCTTTCTTTCTGGTGATGGAAAAGGCTGATTCTGGTAAAATCATGAATTAGCTGAGTCAGTGGTTGAGCCTGTCTCTATTCCTGACTGCATCTTTGCCATTTTTAGCAGAAAAAGCTATATTTGTTAATAAATATAAAACCAGGAGGATAACAAAGGGCATGATGCTCTTGCTTAATTAATAATTAATACTAATAGTGAGCTTTCTTGCCTTTTGTGCACTCCTTTTGGATACCAAGAGGTATATTTGCTGAAAATTGAATGACACAATATGCCCCATGGTGATCTGAAAGAAACAAACAAAAAACAGGAAAAAAAAAAAAAAAAAAAAGATCAGCTGGAATAAAGCCCTTGCCTCACTGCCACTCCTTTGCATATCTCTTTTTCTTGGGTGGTGCTTTCTGCTTTCAAAATGATCCTGCAGAAAACACAGACTAGTCACGGGATATTATTTCTGCCTGGAAAAATCTTTGATCAATCCCAGATAAAATGGGAAGGGATTTAAAATTCAGAAGAATAAAGACTGGTTTTCATTGATTCTTTTAATATCTATTATTCATGCAGTCTCCGTGGCATCGCAGAATACCAGCTTTGTGAGAACCTAAAGCTCTGTAATTTTGTCAGCTTCATTAATTATCAGTGGAATCCTTGATTCCCTTCTAGAAACTTGCAGTTGGGCTGTGAGCCTAATAAATGTGGATATTGATCTCAGCAAATATAGAAAATAACTGGAATGGTAGAAAAACAAGGTTGAGATTAGCACAGCTTCTAATGAGGAAACCCTAAAGCCTGCAGCTAATTAAATCTGCGTTTTACCCTTGCAGTATTTATGGTTGGTGCAAAACTGGGTAAGGATGCTGAGAAACTGCAGAGACTTTGGGTGGGGCTTTGGCTTTGCCAACTGATCCTTTGCAAAAAAGCAATTTCTCCTGCTATATTATCACTTAAAAACACTGCTGGGTGTGTTTTACCTACGTGTCCTGCAAGTATAGCGTGATTAGGTTGGTGATAGATTTTGATATCGCCCCTTAGGGAGACCAGGAGAGTAATTCTCCTCTGCTGGGCATATGCTCCATTCAAAACATTATCATAGGAGGCCTTGGGGAGTTGCAGCCCCGCTCCGTGCTCACGTCTTCCTTCGCGGGGGACGTAGCCTGGAGCAGACGCGAGATGGTGCAGAGGAACCTGCCCAACGGGGACTCGGCTTGCGGGGCTTGGGCAGCTTGGTGGGCAGTAACTTGTTAGGGGGGCCTTGGCACCCTAATGTTATCCATGTTGTAATTACAATTTAGCGTGGGAAAGGGCTGTGGAAGTCATCGCATCCACTCAGCTTACATAACTCCCCTGGAGAAATGTTTTTGGTGGCAGCTGTATCCAGAAATCTGGCTTCCTAGCTTGAGTTGTAGCAACTGGTTTCTCAAGGGTGCAGAGAAGCCGTTGCAATGATTTGCTCGTGGCAGTGCTCCCCACTTTGACTAATGGAGGTGTTCAATGGCAAAAATGCAGCTGTGTGCTATGAATGTATAGTTTTCCTGACAATTCACACGTCCGTCTAATTATGGTTGTTACCATGATAGCGTAATTTCAGTCACTCAGTACCTTCAGTACTGAAAATATTGTGGATCGAGCGAGGATCAAAATGTCTCGCTTCAAATGAGCTCTCCCTCTCTGCAATAGCTAAGGATCTGTCCCAGCAGTTGGGTCTTGTGATGGACTTCAGTAGACCTAAAATCTTGGGACAAAGTCATCATCGCAAGCAACTTGTTACCAAATATTTCTACAAAGCTACACTTAAAAGTTATGGAGAATTAGTACTTTAGCTAGAATGGCACTTTGAGGTCAACACCTTCGTTCCTCTGTCTCAGCTTGATGCTACTGCCATGATCCTGGTATTACCAGAAGAGGAGGGATGGCCCTGATGCTCCCAAGCCTGGACAAATCGGGCCATTGCATCAGAAACAAGTCTTTCAACCAGATGCTTTGCAGGGAGTGGATTTTAGCAAAAGGGGCCCAAAGGGGCTGGAGTTGGGCAGTTGTGAATGTGGATACATTGAAGACATGAAGATGTCTGAGCTGAAACCTCCCTGTTTGCATAGGCAGAGTCCCAGCAGGAGAAGGAGGAGGTTGAGGAGGATGCCTTCCAAAGCACCCTATTTAAACCTCTCTTAAGTGAGGAAAATGAAGGCAGACTCAGGGCTCAAATCTCAAATTTGCTTTTTTCCCCCTAATAATTTGTAGCCACATGATTTTAAAAAGAAGAAAAAGAAAATCTGTAAGATGAATATCCCTTCTTTGTTCTAGAATGATCAATTTTTATCTAATAAATAAATATTAGAGCCAAGAACTGAGCTAATACTTGCGCCACTGATGAAAGACAGTAGAAGTGAGGACATTCGTGCTTCAGGGCACATGTTTCCAGGTGTTCTTTAGTATCTACAGAGCTCTAAATGAACCTTTCCTGTTATCACTGAGATGTTTCTCAAAATGCCAAGAGATTCAATCAAACACATTGCCGTGGATGGCCACAGGATGCAAGACTAAGAGCTCAAATTCAGGGGCAAGCTCTCTTATGTTGTTGGACTGCCACCATCCCCAAAACACGCTGGTCTGGTATGAAAAATCAGTGGGATTTTAATAGCTCTGCCAAAATGTGCTCAGGGTGCACCTGCTGTGTTGTATCTGAAAGTACAGATTTTTTCATTGACAGAAAAAGGAGAATATTTCTCTAAAATTAGATTGTTTTAAGATGTTACCTGTTAAGTAATTTGAACTCGTGCAAGAGGATGAGGATGATGCACCAACAACCGCAAGCAACGTTGCAGGGCTCCTTCTGCTTTCATCAGGTTCCTGGAGAGTTTAGTTCTTGAGTTTGCTTTGACACTGAGAGGGCTGCTCTTCCTGTGTCATATTGAATTCTGACACCTAAAAGGGGTCTGAGCAGTTAATGCTGAAAATTTCCACTGTTTTAAAAAATGTTGGATGGAGTTAGGAAGGGTGTGGGCCTGTTTTTTTGATCAGGAGCGTCTCAGGACCATTTAACATTTCTGTACCACCATGGGCATTCAGGGGCTGCACTCAGGCACTCTGGTGGTCTCCTCTTCCCTGAGTTCAGAGGAGAGCAATAATATCCTCCACGTAAACTGGCAAAGGCAGGTAGGGATACATTTGCTGAGCTTTCTTTGGTCTACCCAACTCCTCCCTAGTCCCTAAGGCAAAGATTTCTGTGTTTTGTTTCTATTTTGATAATGATCAATACGGGCACCGTGGATAGGAATAAGGATCTTGGGGATCTTGGAGACAGGAGAAGGTGTGATCTGGAAATGAAGACTTTCTGCAGGTGCTTTGTGTCAACACGCTGTGTGTGGTGCCTGTAGCTACAGCGTTAGCCTGTGTGAAACCATGCCTCTCTGAAACACCTGCTTGAGCGGTGGTACTCGCTGCTGTGTGAGGGTTTGTCCTTTGTCTTGGTAGACATTACTGAGATCACACGCTAAGTCAGGCACCAAATAACTGTTGCTCTGAAGGAGACTTTAAGCCCTCTGACTTGCCCAAAGTCCCATCCCTGCTCCAGGTCACCTTGTACCAAGGTGTGGTGAGCAAAGGGTTGAGTTTTGGGGAAGGTGGAAGGTGAAGTTATAAAGCTGGACTAAGGGCAGGTTGCTCGTGGACATTGTGTGTATAAGAGGACGAAAGATGGAGAGCTCCCACACGGCTGAGTGGAAGGGCAAGGAGGGATTTCTCATAAAGCAGAACGGATAATATATCCGCTGTTTATCACAGCGGTCTCCTGAAAGCACCAGGCTCCTCATTAGAAGTTGTATCCGTCTGTATTACATTTGAGTCGGCTCCCTTGAGGGCAATGGGGCAACCCCCCCACTGGATCCTCCGCTGCGGAGAAGAGAGCCTGGTCCTGCAGCCTGCGCTGAAAGCTTCCCGGGGGAAGGATTCGCTGGCAGTACAGTGCCAGGGCATCGCTAAAACTGCATTTTGCTCCCCCTGCGTGATGTGGCAAGCCCGTCACCTGGTCCTTGTGCCCAGCTAGATGCGGAGGATCTGTACCTCATAGTACAACAGGTAAAACGGTGGGTTTATTGAAATTGGTGGGGGAGATACCTTTGACTTCCTGGGGGAAACCTGCTTTCCTCTCTCTTCTCTGATCCTGGTAACACACATGCATATGTGTATGTAAATATCCCCACCCTCACAAAGACATACATGTATGCAGATGTGTTGCTTTCGTTGCATGCTTCCACCTTTTTATTAATGTATGGAGAGAAAGCCAAGAGGTGCATCTAGGCCTGCCTGATCATGCACTTTGCTTTAGCACTGAGGGGTCCAGCTTTGGTAAGAAGTAGATTTCGAGGCTTTCATGAGCTTCATGAAACCCTAAATTGGAATTTCTTTGAGTGTGTATAGTATTTGCTGCTATTCAAAGACTCATCTTTAGTAGTAATATTTGTTGTCAAATATTTGTTGTGACAAATGCTATAAACTAACAAGACTGTCCTTGTTCAATTAGATTCCTAAGCTTTTCACTGCCAGGAGGCCTGAGAAATGAATCATAGTGTTTGTATATCATATTAAAGGCCGCCTTTTCTCATTTCTCATTAACAACACTACAATACTGTACAGCTCTATTGATTTTATCTCCAACAGAGTCCCAAAGGGACCTCCACTGTAGGGAGGGCAGTTTGATCATGTCCAAGCCCTAGTTATGTATTTAAGAGAGTGTGACCTTTTATTCCATCTTAAAGGAGCATGTTTGAAAGCTGGGTGCAAGGCTTTTGCACACACTTTTTGTTCCGAATCCCATGGTAAATGCTGCCCTCCTGAATGTTTATTTCTCAGTCAGTTCTGCGCAGTAGAGAAAAACTTGCAAAGGTGGAAGGAGAAGAGCAGGGATTTTCAGGGGAAGGATGAGAGAAGCTATGGAAGATGTAAAGTAAGTTGTTGATCATTCATTTTCATCCTAAAATGCTCACTTTCAGACAGGGAAATGGAAAGATCTTTTCTTCTCTTGAAGTAGTGTTTTTTGAGGACTAAACATGCGAGAATCTGAAGGTGAGACATTTGGCCACAAGTGAGATCAGATCTCCTCTTCTCCCCCTGGAATTTGCTCCCAGGGGGAGCCCACAAGACTTGGGCTGTAGCTGCCCTGCTATCTGGGGACCCCTAACCCACTGGAGCCCTGAGAACCGCTGATTCCGGAGCATCGCTCCTTAATCCACTTGGCTCTCTCAAGCCTTTCAGCACTTGCTTCCAGCCCTGCCCTTCCCAGGTCTGTCTCCTGACTTTTGTCATGCCAGATGTCCAGGAGCGGAAATGCTTTTATCCGAGAGCTACGACATGAGCCAGGAGATTTTTCAGGCATTCTGCTCAAGATCTGTTTCTTGCTGGCAATTTGCACAGAATGGAGAGTGCGGATTAGTCTCATGAGATGGGATGACACTATAAATCTTAGCTGAGACAGTAACTGGCACCCTTCAAAGCTTTTTCTTTCAAATAATAGTCTATTTGAGCCAAATTTTACTAATTTTATAGTCTAGTTTATTTATATATATATATATATATATGGACAGGTGATGCTTTCAAGTAAATAGCTCATCAGAAGTGTCTCTTCAGAAAAATTCTTCAAAAAACGTTACAGTCTGCAGCACTGCTGTCTTAGCAATCGCTGGCAGGTCCCCCTTAATAAGTACAAGCAGCTTTGAGTCTGAGGTTGTTCTGGCCAAAACAGGAGTCCTTTTATATGTTCACAAACAAACCAGGGCTCTGCTGCATTGTACTGGAGTGAGTGCAAAGCGACCAAAGGAAAAGCTGTGACACCCTTCTTACAGGAGGTTAAAAGGAGATCATGGAAAGCTATGGCTGAACAGCTCGTGCATGTTAATGGACATGGTCAGGATTTCAGAGCTGGGATTTTCAAAAGAGAAGTAAGGTACCCAAATCCCAGTGAAACTGCGTCTGCTTTCAAGGCCTGTCATGCTAAAGCCTGCCTGCAAATCCTCGCTGCAAACCAGAGGTGCTCGAAAGCCTGGCGTTTTGTCTGTTTGAAATACGTCCTGCTTAGCCGGGCGGCTTGACCTGCTGTCGCCTCGCGCGCACATCGCACATCAATAGCCTCGCGCGGCAGCAGCCTCTTGCTTCGTGCTTATTCAGTGTGTGCACTGCAGAAGTCCTGTAGCTGGGGCTGGGCACGGACACGTGCACGTGCAAACAGCACACGCGTGCAAACAGCACACGCGTGCAGACAGCGCAGCCCCTGCCAGCAACTCGCCAGGGCCTTGCAGGACCCTCACCTACCCAGGGACCTTTTATTCTTTCCCTATGAGGGATTTTTTTTTTTTTTTCCTCCCTCTGGAGAATCTAATTATTCTGCTGTTCAACCTTGCTGGAAATGGCCCCTCTCCTTCTCTCTAATTTATCGGGGGACTTGGCACCCGTGTCAGAGCCAAACCCAGAGCCTGTCGCAGTGCGCCCTGGCGGGTGTCTCTGCAGGGCGTGCGAACTTGTGCGGCTCCGGCACAGCTCGAGGCCCTGCCGTGCTTGTAATTAGGGTGTCCCCATGTGCTGAGATGCCAGTTAGAGCCTTCGTGACTGACTAAATCGGTTTTATATGAGTACAGAATGAGACTGACCTCAAAAGAGCCGTGCAAACGTGGCTGGTAACCATATTGTTCCTTTTTGCTTCTGTTCAGGATTAAAAGGAGGGCGTGGAGGGGTTGATCCTTCGTCCATCTAAAGAGGAATGAAATTCTCCATTCTCTCCCATGGTATCTATGTACGATGCCAAGGGCTGCTGTGGCAGGTACTTTGCTCTGGAGCAAAGCAGTTGGAGGAGGAGATGGTAGCCTGAGGAAGGAGGCAAAGGATCCTAGACACCGGCTGCATCCGTGGCCGAGTTGCTGCCCATGGGACCTCCAAAATTCTTGGCTGTTTTAATGAGGTTATTTGGGGTGTCTGCTGCAGCGTGGCTTGATGCAAGCAGTGCTGGAGCCGGCTGGTGCATCCGACCCCTTCCCCTTCTACCCTTCCATGCTGGAGTCGTAGCCACGGGAAAGGCTGCCCCAGTGGTTAGAGCAGGGTCTGTGCTCTCGGATGGGACAGCCAGGACCAGGCAGTGCAGTCCCTGCCCCAGCCTCTGCTCTTTGTGCTCTTTCCACTGAGCTCTGATGCCTGGTGGGTGACAATGGCTGGGAGATCACTGGACCTTAAAGAGAAATGTTGTTTATTTAAGGAAACAGAATACGAACATAGAGCAAAAAGCCTTTGAAGTGACTGAAAATGTAGCTGACGGAGCAAGCATAGCTCTGACAGGCAGGTGTTTTAAGCAGTGTTTAAGTTGCAGGGAAAATGATATGGCTCAAATCTCTGCAGCCTCATGGCCCAAAAAATGCTTGATTTCAGTGGGGGTGCTTGATGGGTGGGCAGTTGGTGGCTCCAGGTTGGACATGGGCACCAGGACATAACCATAAACATATTTAAACCCATATCTGCCTCCTCTGTGTTGTCTGTCGTGAGATTTTCCAAGTAGTAGTTGGCACGTCTCTTTTTTTCCATGGACATGGGAATGTTTGTGTCAGGTCTCAAAGCCACAGGACACCTCTGTGCCAGGTCCTGCTTGGCTGGCAGAGGGAGCCAGCTGTCCCTCCATCTCCTCTCTCACGCAGACACATATCCCCAGAACTGTGTCATCTGGCCGCTGTCCATCTTGCTGTGAGTTTCTTTGATCCGGCTTAAGAAATATTCCAGGGATTTCACGGCAGAAAGGTGCAGCGTGCAGAATATACCTGTACCCGAGTAGGCCTAGGTTGGGTCTCTCAGCATCCTTCTCATTGAGGAGCGAGAGAAGATGCGCTGTGGTAAATCTGTGCGAGAAAACAGCCCATTCCCAACCTAGAAAGAAAGAGAAGGGCCTTGTTTGCTCGCTTTGGATCTTCTCTTCAGTTACTATAAACTCAGTGAGCTCCCCTGAAAAGGATTTTCTTATTTTTGGCTCAGATCTCACCTGTTTGTCTCTACTACCTCCTTCCCAATGTTCCTCCCTGCTGCCCAGCCTTTCTGTTTCATCAGCAGCTGCGTTCCCCGTGGAGCATCCTGAGCTAACTCATCTGGGCTCATTTCATTTATTGTGAATGTATTGTGAGACACGAAATATAAGTATCTCCAAAACGTGAGATTTCCTTACGTTTCCAGTAGTGTCCTCAGATAAAGGACTTTTTAAGTATAAAAAATGGTCAGGCTTTGAATGCACCCTGGTGAAAGAAGTAGCTTTCAGATTTTTCAGTGCATTCAATGGAAAAAAAAAGAAGAAAGAAGAAAAAAGAGTTTGGCAAGTGGTAGAAACCATTCACTTGTGCTCTGGATGGTACTTTGCAGAAATCATTTATGAATCCCACAAATCTCTGCAAAGCTGCAAGCAATCTCTGGCTATGTCCTACTGGTGTTTTGGAGCATTCCTCAATCCATGCCCTTTGCCTTCTGCAGGCAGGAAACCTGGACGTATAGCTAGAAACACTGTCCTGGTTTCTGATTTGCACAGTCACCGCCCAGGACCCCAGTACGTGCTGCTGAGCTCCCTGGTGCCATGGCTTGGATGTAATCCATGCCTCTGCTCATGAGCTAGTGCCAAATGCTGCTGAGAAACATGCAGGGGTGATTCCATTTTGTATATTGATGGAGAATATAGTAGGCGAGTGTTGCACAAAGGGACTAGAAGTCAGTAATACAGCAGCATTTTCTTGCACTCGACTGCACCACTTTGCAAAGGGATGCCAATATGTGTAATAGTAATGAGTAATAGCTCATTGACTCGAGATAAACACGCAGTGGTGACTCACACTTCTTGGGAGATGGGATGATAAGAGCCACTACGGCGGATTAATTTTGTTTGTTTTTGTATTTGTGAATTTTCTTTGGACAGATTGCAGTTTTCCTGAATTGCTCTTTGTTCAGAAGGATTTGACAAGCGGCATCTATGAAAAAAATGTTTGGCTGGTGGTGTGTTCAAGCTGTTCACCGAGACTTGTTCAGTGAGCAGTGTGAAATTAGATCTGATTTGTTTAGATCATCATAAGCCTGTGGTGCCTGGCTGGAGGAAGAGTCCTCTCAGAAATCGGCTGTAGATAAATAAAATAAATTCACTTTTGTGGACTGGATATTCAGCAATCATTTCTTGAAATTTTGCTCTTATGGTGATTTCTGCTCTCGGTAAGAACGTGTACTAGAATAGCCTGGGCCGCGTCTATCGGCTGGCTGAAAGGCACTGTCAAAACGCACTTGTTTACAAATATAAAACCTATTTGCTGAAAATGCTTTTCAGGATTTGCATTGTTTTAATTAGTATCTCTCATGTATATCCACAGGGAAGGTAATCTAAGATGCAGAAAGAGTTTTTAAATATTTCTGAAATGATCAAATTTCAAGGTGAGAATTAGCAAAAGGGATTCTTTTGCATTTTAAGTTCTCATCTGTAAAATGATTTCCTACCTACATAACCATTAAACAGTAAAAATAAAAAGCAAGCATTTTTTTTTCTAAGAGCTTCAAAAGTAACTAAATTATGTTGTCAAAACTTTCAGTGGGTTCCCAGGTTATTGTGGCTAACCCCAAACTTTCTCAGTAATCAACAACCAAACCTTGAAAATGTTTTGATCCAGAACTGGGAAAATGTTTGGAGATTAGCATTTGTGACAAAAATAAATGCAAAATTTTAATGTAAAGCAGAAACTTTTCCTTGTTGGAGAGTGAATAAATGCAAGTTAGGGTGAAAACTTCCATGAAAGCCTGGGAACAACCCAAAGCCGGGAGCGTGGCTGCCTTGCAGCTGCAGGAGACCCATCGTGCTGCCTCTGGGGATGTTCATCCATCTTCTCCAAGAGTGGAGAGGGAGCTGGTGAGACATAAGAAGCATGAAATGCAAGGATTTCACACAGGTCATCCGTCTTGCTTGTCTTGGTGTATCTCTGAGGTCGCTTTGGTCTTGGCAGGTTAAAATCCCATTTAAGTTGGCATGAGAGGGAGCATCCCTCCCTCTGCGACCAGCCCCGCTCCCACGCTTGACGTCTCGCTCTTCTCTCCCCAGCTATCGACCTGTTGTACTGGCGTGACATCAAGCAGACAGGGATCGTGTTCGGGAGCCTCCTGCTGCTGCTCTTCTCGCTGACTCAGTTCAGCGTCGTCAGCGTCGTGGCCTACCTGGCCCTCGCCGGTCTCTCGGCCACCATCAGCTTCAGAATCTACAAATCGGTCCTACAGGCCGTGCAGAAGACGGATGAGGGCCATCCTTTCAAGTGAGTGCTTTGCAGACGTGGCCAGGCACTGCTGCTCCTGGATTAATTCTTAGTGACAATTCAGGCTTCTCTAGCTGCTGCTTTTATATCCAGATACATTTGGGTTTTTTGCTCCAAACAAGTGAATTTTTTTTTTCTATCCCCCAGTGTCTTGAGAGTCCTCATATCACATTGGCTCAGATTCTGGGGAAGAACACACAAAAACAACCATCCTTTAATACCTAGGCAATTGAAAAATCAAAATTGTGAAAATTGAAAGATCCAGAAAATTATGAGCAGACAGAGGGAAGGAGTTTCATTAGAGCTAATGGGAACAGCGCGCCTCTGCAAGCGGAGGAGTGTTGGGTCTGGGCACAGAGGGAACTTGCTTCTCGCTTTCCCCCGGCACTGCTGGGCCGTGCTGTGGTGATGCATCTTCATAGGGTCGCCCTCCCCTTGGCCTGCAGGGTCCTGGCTCTCCCTTGCTGTGCCAGCGAGTCCGTGAGGCAGGTCAGGGATCCGCTCTGGTTTGCAAACACAGTCCTGGAAAGTGGTCCTGTTGGATGGTGCTTCTGTCTTCTCAACACGGGGCGGCTCTGTGATTTAACTCCCAGCGCGGGCACGGTGCCCAGAAGGAGCAGCGGGAAGTGGGGCGAGAAGGCCCTAGGCCAGCATCGCTGCTCGAGGTGGCACGGCGCCACAGAACAACGTTCGCTCCTCCAGAGGTTGCCAGCTGGAGGGGACGTCCCCTTCCGTGCCAACGGAAGTCAGTGGGGAAAATATCCGGGTTAGGATTTCACCCGCTTTTATGCAGAGTAAAGAGAGAGAGCCCAACAAGATGCGGCAAACTGGGTCAGCTCGGCCCGTGGTCGCCCAAGAAGATGGGTCGGCGCAAGGTGCAGCCAGCTTGTGCTGGGGGCTCTGTGCCTGCGCTTGGAGGAATGTATTGCTCCCGCTGCGGAAAAATGGGATCTGGGGAGGAGGGAGCAAGGGGAGCAGCAGGTGAACCTGCCTGGGTCTGTAACTGAGGGTGTGTTTTTGGCAGAGCCTACTTGGAGATGGAAATGAATCTTTCACAGGACCAGATTCAGAAATACACGGACTGCCTCCAGCTATACGTCAACAGCACAGTCAAAGAGCTGAGGAGACTCTTTCTCGTTCAGGACCTTGTGGATTCCTTAAAAGTAGGATTGCTTTAGACATTTTTAACTCATCTCTAGAGGAACTAATTTAGATTTCAAAGTACTCATTCTCATGTTGACCATATCCTTATAAAATCTAGCCGTGTGCGGCTACAGATTATAAAGGATGCCTCCTTTTTGTTTTTTAAAATACTTGTTTTCCATAGATCGGAGGTTTGGCAATCTGCACTTGAATTTAGTGATCTGTAACCATAGAATCATTATGGTTGGAAAAGACCTTTAAGATCATCAAGGCCAACTGTAAGCCCAACACCACCACGGCTGTTACACCATGTCCCCAAGTGTCTCATCTACACGTTTCTTGAACACTGCCAGGGACGGTGACTCCACCACTCCTTTATAATGCATGAGTTCAAAAAGTCTCAGGACCAGCTTGGCTCTGCTGAAGTCCTTGAAGCACCTCTGAGTTATGCTCTTTATAGCCTAACTATGTAGGTGTTCTTGAGATCTTTGGATCAGTAAGAGAGCTCATGCGGCTCGGGTTCCTAAATTACTAAAGGTGTTTTGAAAATGCAGCCATCTCCCTGTCCTAAGGAATTATCGGTCTCTGGAATTATCATAGTGATCATGATTAATCAGTGTGGAGAGACCTGGTGGCCCCATCTTCTTCAAAATTGGTGTTGAAATCTGCATATTCTGTGCCCAAAGCAGATTCCTGAATAGCAGATTCCTGGCAATTAGGCCATCGATATACATTAAAGCTGAGCAAGGAGGATGTGAAGGAGCAAACTGCATAAGGGTAAATGGAGCTAAACTCACAGAAAAAAAATTACCAGTGTTTACATTTTTTGGCTTTTCATATCCCTGAAAAGCTTGCAGAATATTTAACTTTTATTTTCTGCATTGATTTTTAAAGCATTACAGTCACCTGCAGATAGAAGTCCTTAGTTCTTATGTACCTTATTTAACAACCTCATACACACTAAAAAGGCTAATGTGCCATTACATTACCTAGTTAAGTGAACTCCTTTCTTCTTATGCTGACAGTGGAAGTAATATAACAATCCATCTTTAATTCAGTTTGCAGTACTAATGTGGCTGCTGACTTACGTGGGAGCCCTCTTCAATGGCCTGACTCTTCTGATAATGGGTAAAAATGATCATTTATTTTAAAATCTATTTTTAACTCCCTGGCAATCTCCTCTTAGACAATACATAGTGTGTCTGCCTCTCAGCTAAGACATTAACTTTTATTTCCCTTTTCAGCTAGTACTCATTACTTCCATTCCATTGTCCCTCGTGCTATAACCAAATTTTTTAATGGGATTGTAGGTACTAGGTCCAGGGAAATGGGAAATCCCATATTTGGGAGGCCTGAGCAACGTTCATTCTCAATACAAAGATCCCTGGTGGATCAGCTGACCAAGTGGCATGATATGTGTTTGTCACTGTTCGAAGTAGGTCTCGTTTCTGGAGGGATCTGATGAGCAGGAATATAACAGTGTGCTCTTTTTCTCTGCAGCTGTGGTGTCTATGTTTACTCTACCCGTTGTATATGACAAGTACCAGGTAAGTCCAGCAGCAGCGTCTCGAGAGCCCCATCGCTTGGCTGCTGGGGTGGTTCTGCCTTGTTGGCTCCCAATTGACTTTGTCTCCGTGTGCTCTTTGCAGGCACAGATTGATCAATACTTGGGACTTGTGCGGACCCACATAAACACTGTTGTGGCAAAGTGAGTTCAGCAGCGACTTGGCCAGAAATCTTGCTGGGAGGGTCCTGGGCACTCGAGGTGGCTAAAAGCTGGGTGGTCCTGGAGATGCTCTGCCCTGTGCGTGACATGTCCCCTGCCTGAGGGGAGGCCTCTGGAGAGACACAGTCCTTCTCAGACAAGTATAGCCTGGGGCTGAGCTGTGGCCCTGCATCCTTCCCTCCCCTCTCCGCCCCTTTGGGGCAGCTCCGGACAGAGCAGCCCCACAAGGGACTGATGTCCATATCTTTACCTGACCACACAGACCAAAGAGAAGGTCTCAACTCCTTGCGTCACTGACCACCCCAAGCCCGGCTTTTCATACTCGGGCTCTCAGTCCAGTAGAGTTAATAATGTTAATAATGTGGGAATTATAAAAACCTACAAGGACCATGACCCCAGGGGTGTCAAACCATCATGGATTGGGCAGAACATCTGAATGAGGTTTCTGAGGCCGTCTGCTCAAGTTCCTAATGTGCTGCCTGCATCAAAAGTTTCTGTAGGATTCACAAGGGCGTAGTGAAGTCTAAGGATAGACTTGAGAACTGCTGAAGCAGGAAGGCTGGACTGAAAGGTAGGTCCGTACACCTCAGCAAATTGTATGTGCGGCTTTGCAAAAGTCGACTGAACAAGTTTCCATTGGAGGGCTACAGGATGGTGAGGGACAGAGAGCAAGCAACCCACAAAGCGACACCGAGGAAGATGGGCCGGTTAGGGAGGCTGAGAGGTGACGTGTCAGCAGCCTACACGGTGCTGAAGGGAAGTTTCAGAGATGGAACCAAACTTCTCCGAGCAGCAGCAGATGTTGTAACAAGGAGCAACAGCTTCGGGGGTTCCCTTTGGACGCTGAAAGCAAGCTAAAGCAAAGATTACCCCAGCTAAGACTGCAGTGGGGATACCCTGAAATGGAAGAGCTGCCTGACTTTAATTCTTTTTTTTTTCTCTTCTAGGATTCAGGCTAAAATCCCAGGTGCTAAGAGAAAGGCAGAGTAAAGCAGACATCAAGAACATCATCAGCTACCGTAGTGTATAATAGGGGAATCTGGAGTGAAACATCTCTGTTCTTACACCTTACTGCAAAATTATTGTTCTTTTTTTTCTCAACACCGTAATCTTAGAAACATACAACTCGGAAGCAGTGCTTTTCCCCTGCTGCTTCTGCACCTAGAATATTTGCAAACACTTGTGTCAAGCACTAAAGTATAGTAAAGAGAAAAGTGTACTAGATGTGTTTTTTTTTGTGTTGCTTATAAAGTGCATGATGGTGAGAGCCTAAATAATATTGACCTTTTTTATTTTATTTTTTTAGTGTTCTTCCTTCTTCTATTGGCATCGCTTCTATAACTTTTAATGTTACATGTGGCTGGGGGCTTTCCTGCTTAGCGCACTGATGCAATAGTTAAAATTGCTTCTACGTCACTGGGTTGCTGGTTGGATTCATCTTTATTAACTATATAGAATTGTAGACTGATGTTTTAGTGTTTTCCAGCACAGATAAAATAAACAGTAATCGGTACTTAAAGTAATCAGTTTTGTATAACTCGAAAAAGAAAAAAAAAAAGAAAACAAAACCCAGTACTTTTGTCGTAAAGGGATTGACAGGCTAATTTACATGTATGGTAACTGGAAAGTTCCAGCTTGTTAAATTTATTACAATTTGTATTACATTCTCTGTAGTTCCTAATGGACTTAATTATGGACTCTGAATATTTGCACTTATGTACTTGATACCGAATGCAGAAATAAATGTTACTAAATGTAAAAAGTTCTCCCTCTTGTTGCCGCTGGGATATCTCGATATTGCAAACTGGATGCACAAGGTAAAAAATGAAAAGTGGAAGATTAGTTTCTCCCCCTCTCTCCTCTCGTGATCCGCACACGCCTTGCCACTACGAAAGGGTGATTTTCCATAGTGCCCAGCCTGTCTATCACTTGCACATCTTGATGAGGAAAGGTGGAAATAAAAGAAAGTTCTTAGTGCTGCAGTTTGTCTAGTGTGTTGGTTCTTAGCATATTACAGGAAGAGGAAATATTTGTGTCTCCCCCTGTTTCCATGGTGTGTTAATCAGAAGTAACCATCATGAGAGGGGTCAACGCAACGCAAAGAACATTTCAGTTTTCTTACGTTCACACTACTCTTATCCAAATCATTCTTTGCAGTGTTTTCTGTGCTGTGGGATCCATGCTGAACCCAGAGGCTGGGAACTAAAATAAATGTTTGCCTCCATTCAAAAGTGATTCACAAAGGTGTTTTAATGTCAACATTGGGGGTTTGAGAATGTTCAGACTAAGAGAAATGTCAAACAACTATCTACATTGCTTCAAAAAGAAGAACTAGTTGTTTGATGAATGATTTGTTTATTTGTGGAATATATCAATTTGCTGTGGAAAAATCTTGATTTTTTTTTTTTTTTGTATAAAAATGTGAACACTGAAACATTTTCAGCCAAACTGCTTTTAGGTTTTCTCTTTTTCTAACACAGAAGTGATGTTTTTATGCAGAATATTTTTTCTGCAAAGAACTAGATCCTTAAACATCTATCTAGAAATTTTGAATTGAATTTTTTCCTTATGTTTATTCATTTAATTCACCTTCATCTCGGTTACACATGGACATACCTTCCATCATAAGACAGGCCACAGTCTTGTGTGGCCGTGCACAAATATACAACACAAGTGGGACGGGGAGTTGGTAGAGGCATTTGCCTTTGGGCTAGTTAATCCTTGTGATGAGCCTCAGTTGTCCTTATTTTCATTTATGATTTGTATTTAAATATTCTTAACAGTTTGTTTGGTCTCTCTTAAAAATACTAAATGTCTTTTAAATATCACCTACCAGTCTACCTCCTGGGAGGACGGTAGAGATCACATAAGTGCCCTGGAGAATTAAGATTGGCCTTCCAAACTCTTAGTATTTAAAAGATTAGCTGCTGGGTCCAACAGCTGAATTTGGAAAATAAGTACATTTATTGTCCCACTGGTCTCGTATTTCTCCAACGCCAGCTCCATTGCTGCGGTTATAGAAGCCTCCAATAATGCTGAACCTGAAGCAGGATTTAAATGCTACGTCTCCTAAATATTCTGAAATAAAATCTCCAGGTAGAATCGAAATATTCTAATGAGGCTAAACCAGGTGAGACACTCCCATTCTCCCCATTTTATCCAGCCCTATCCTCTCCAAAACTCAGAACCTACAACTCCGGACCCTGGGTCCAGCCCATAAACCCACCTCTCCCACACACGTCCTTTACTTCCACGCTTCCCACTCCTCATGGGCTGCCTTTCCAGGCCAGCACCCCGGCCTCCCTGCAGCCCCTGGCCCTTTCCCTATATGTGGCAGTAAGGGCTGGCAAACGGACACGTCCTGCCGAGCAGCTGGCACAGGCCGACGTGCTGGGTGGAAGCAGCTGGGTGCCCTGCTGAGATGCAGGAGAAGCAGGACCAGGGCCAGGGCTTGTGCTGCTCCCCAGCGCTGCCTGTACGGCCCTGTCCCCTCCCCGGGACCCCAGCCGGGCTTCCAGGGCCACCGCTGACCACGGGAACTGGCCCAAGCCTTCATGCCGGTGGCTCCTGCGCGCCGCCCGCGCAGGTCTCTGCGCTCGTGGTGCGGGGCTGCCCTACAGCTCCCAACCGCACATCGATCGCTTGTGCGCGCAGAAAGAGGGCAGCGCTGCAGCCCGGGGTTGTGCTTACGCCTTTTTGTTTGTTTGTTTCTCAGGTAAAAAAAAGAAAAGGCTGGCAGGAAAAACAACACCACAGGCCTATGTTTATTTATTTAGGTATTTATTTTGTATGCATACCTTTATATGGCTGAAGATAGTCAGCACCAGGACTCACCCCAGAGCTGCAAGGCTTGCAAGGCTCTTTTTTGCAAAAAAAATTGATTTTTTTTTTTTTTTTTTTTTTTTGCCAAAAAAACCTTGCAGGCTGCAAGGCTCTTGTTCCTCATCTTTACTTGCATTCAGAGCAAAGAGCTGCCATGCACAAGCTTGACTGGCAAAGGCTGAACATGTGCCAGGGCTTCTAAGCACAGAACACCTGAAAAGCAGCTCAGACTGCCTGGGCAAAATGTGTGTGCCTTGGGGGTGCTAAAATACTGCAAAATGTTTGCAATCCTCTCAAAATGTTCTGTGCTGGGGGAACCTGGATATCACACCACGTTCCCAGGAAATCAGGTTGTCCCCTGAATTCAAAGGCTGCCTTCACAAGAAATGGATCTTTTGAAGACCCCTCTCCCTAAACGAGGCTGTTCAGGTGCCTGCGGTTAGGTGTCTGCTGAGTACCCCACACAAGCAGCGTTTCCAGTGCTCCCTGTATGAAGGAGCAGCTCAGGGATTTCAAGGGCGCTTGACTCAGGCTGGCTGCGTGCAAGGGGTGGTGCTGGGCTGAGCCCTTCTGCAGCCCACGCAAGGCTGAGCTCTGTGCTTAGCTTTGCTCAATGCACTATTGCCATTCCAGCAAGGTGGGTGAATGCTGACCCTTTCCTTAAACACCAGCTGAATGATTGTGCTGGATTTGAACAGAATCCACTCTGACCCTATTTCAGAGATTTCAGGAGTGGAGTGCTGTGGGGAGGGGGATATTGATAGAAGATATTGTCAGAACAGCTACATTTACAGGGTATGGATTTTTGGGGGATCTATGGCTTTAAAATATGTTTTCTATCTTTTCACCTGTATTTTTCATAAGCCTGCTCCTTAATTGCTGCTCATTACAAAGAGGTTACTTAGTTATAGAGGAGCTCTATCAGAGCTTTATGTCACTAAAATATCTGGCTAGGTACCTTGAAATGAATGCTCCATGGGTTATTTGACAGAAAATGAGAATGTGCTGCAATGTTTTTAGTTTTCCTCTTATTAGATTTCCTGTTTCTCAGTACCTTAGCAACATTCCAGTCTTCTACCAGCATAGGTACTTATCTCTGAGCTGTTATTGATCTCTTTTATGCTTTTTTTTTTCCCCCCCTGCTCTTTACTATTAATCTAGTGAGAGTAGGATCATAAAACACATTAGCGTCAGGAGTTTGGAGGAGATAAAAATGATGGACTACTCTGCGAGCAGCTAATCCAGTTAATGGGAGACTGCCTTCCTCCTGAGGAGGAAGCGCTTGCCACGCGTGCAGATGGCAGCTGGCTCCCGTCCCTCTCCTGGTGGCTGGCAAGCTGGCTCCCTCCAGACTTTAAAGACTTTATCAGCCTTTCCTTCCCCCCATGATCCCAAGGAAACATGGGGCAAGCCCATGTTTTTGCCCAGGGTGGCCTGCAGCTACCAAGTGCTCGGCATCGCCTGTGCTCTCTTCTTCCCTGCTCTGCCTCAGCTGAAGATGCTGAAGATAAAGGGATGGGAAAGGACAGCAGAAAGGGTCTAATTCAAGAAAGCCATAGGACAAAGTAGCCCCGTCCCTGACGTGCTTTGATTGCCTCTCCCTCCTGTCCGCTTTCAAACTTGCGAGTCATTTGTCATGTTCACTGAATATCAAAGTGATTCACCCTCAAGGTTGCAATTTATGCCTCCTTATGGCTCTTTTGTTCGAGTTGCAGAATAATTCAGTCCAGTGGAGCTAATTGGCATTCACAGTAAGACCTCTCTGCGTACGTTTCCCTTTATGAGGGAGCTGTAAAGAGGATGTCGGTTGTGTTTTCCATCTCTAATTTAGTCAAAGTCATGTAAAGTGGCCCCGACCACTCCAGAAATGCCTTAAAATGTTTTATAGATATGACTGAAAAAAGGGACAAGTATCATCCAGATAGCAGAGTGACTTGAATAGCAGATGTCTTTACACAAAATATTCTTCACTTGCCAAGTTAGACATGAGGCCTGACTTCATTCCTCCTAATTTCGCAGATGCTGCTTGGAGAAAGTGCCATGCACACAATTATGAGCCTGTTATGCCAAGTGAAAAAGTATTGCCTGCAGCACAGCGAAAGCATAATTACTGCATGGTTACCAGCAAAACATCAGCTTCACTTGTCAGTTATCAGCAAATTTGCAGCACTTAATTAGGAAGAGGTGGGGCTGTAACTCTCTCAGAAGAACTCATTTGATGAGGCACCTCTTCTATCTCCTCTGGGCAAGAATTCAAAAGGCTTCCAAACCTTCCCCCCCTTCCTCCCTTCAAATCTAAGAGCTTGCAACCTTTTCCAGTTGATATATAGAGAGCTGTGATAAAGTAAGAAAAGGAAAATAGCACACTTCAAACTTTCATGTGTCGGCTTAGAAGAAAGCTAAGGTCTGTAAACATCCTGATGCTACTAGTGTCGGTGTGAACTTTCAGATATAAGTTTAAATTTTCTTTCAGTCATTAGATTATAATCAAGAATCTCTCTCAGTTGTGAGTGGTTTTATTCTACCCACCTTCCCAGCAGCAATCATAAGGCTATGACTCACATACTATACTGATAGTGCAAATTAGAAGTAAAACATTGTTTTTCCTGTTGTTTAGCCAAATGTACTCCTACACCTCTCCAGTCACAAGAAACTTGAGTGAATCTCCCTTTCTCTTCAGTCAAATGCTGTGGACTTTGTTACAGGGGTCAAATTATGTTCTCGTAACCCAGGTTTTTCCAAAGGAAATCAAAGAAGGTATTGTGGCTGGAGTCTTTGATGTGGTGTCACAAGAAATACTATGTGTGAAACAGATAAAACGTTGATTAGTAGAAGATTTTAAGGAAAATTGTAAATTACCATCTGCTTTTGAAGTATTTAAAAGGTAGTTCAATAGTGAAGCTTCCTGACCACCACCCATATTCCATCTTCTCATTAATAAAGTCAAAATGCGTGCCCCAGATGCAGAAGATGCTACTTAGCTAAAGATATGAAGTTGTAAAGTAGTGGAAAAGCAGGGGGAAATGAGGATGCCATATGGAAAGAGTAGGATAATACTGAAGCCTGTGAGCAATAAAAATTGGATGATATTTTGCATCACAAATGCAGGGATATGACTTGATTACAGAAAAAATCTGTTGTTGGCTAGAAGGTCCCTGAAGAGAAACAGGTATCAGGGAGAAAAACTTAGTTGTCCTAGGTGAACGCAGGACGATGGTCTTCACTGGTGCAAAGAAATGCTTGTGATAGTCAGGGAAACATAGGGCCCATCACGTGAAATGAGTCTAGAAGAGTTTGGCTTCATTAATCTAGCAAAATGAAGCCTGGGAGAAGATCTAATTGCATGTCACGAGTACACTGGGGTAACCACAAGGAAAGCTGAAAGGTGTTTAAGCTAGTTTAATACTGACACAGGGCAACATCACTACGAATATACTGGACTTGGTGCCTAGAAGGTGGTTCCTCAGCATTACAGAAGTGACGATGCAGAACACCCATCTGGTCAGAGCAGTGGGACAAAAAGTTTTGAGATGGAGCTCAGTTGCTTTCTTAAAAAGTTTGGATAACATGGGAGCTGTAACAGGTATGGTCTGAACTGAACATCCCTGCAGGTGCCTTCCAAGCCGATGTGCTTTTCTCCGTCAGTCATATTGGGCTCCCTGGCTGCCTATGCCAACCCAGTGTGCTTTACCTTCCCTCACAGAAGCCAACAACCCTGCTTCCCCCTTCTCTCCTTCGTTTGTGTTCAAAGCCCTAGCGCTCTAGAGGAAAAAGTCACTCCAGCTTTATGCAGCTGGCAGGAGATGCAGCAGTAGGTACCTCAGTGAGCAATAAAGGCACACATGTAAAACACCCAGCCTAAGAAATAACCAAGAAAACAAAGCACTTCCAAAACAGAGGCAGTCTTCAGAGTGTGGTTTCTATCGCTGACGCCCCACTTTCCCCTCTCTCTTCAGACGCGCTCTCTTCCATTCTGCTATGCACCCTGTCCTCCCATCTTCTTGCGTAGCTTTTCAGCTGATGTAAATTAGTGCAGATCTTTGCAGGGGCAGAGCGGGGAAGACATAACACTGAGAGTTCTTCTCTGTTATCCTTCTCCTCAGATAATTCTTCAGTGTTGCTCTGCGTCTTTTCCTAGGCCCTCTATGTCTCTAAAACGCTTGTGACTAATAAACAGCGCATCCACGTCAGATATGGATGAGGTGGAAGGGGCCTCTAGAGATCATCCAGTCCAACCCCCTGCTCCAGCAGGGACGCACGGGGCACAGGGTGGCAGCCAGGCGGGTTTGGAAGATCTCCAGAGAAGGAGACTTCTCCAAAGAAGGAGACAGAAGGAGCCTGTTCCAGGGCTCTGTCACCCTTTTATCATCTTGTGTAGAGGATTGGTCAGTATTTTGGTTTGGAAAATTATTTATTAATCGTCAGGAAAGTTAACACTGGCTCTCAGATAAGAGCTATTAACAAATGCTGTCAAACAGAGTCATTCAAGGTAAGAAACAGGTCTCAGACACTGCCAGCTGCCTTGTTGTTGGAATAAGCAGATGGTGGTTCCCTATGTGGCTCTTTTGGTGCTAAAAGTGATGTTGCAGGAGATGACTGCAGGGAGATACACTTTTTTTTTCTTTTTTCTTTTTTTTTTTCTTCCCCCCCGCACCAGTTAGTGCACTAGTGCATTAACCATCAGAGCGCCTCTGCGTTTGTTTAGCAGTGGGAAAATATCCCAGATGTTCCTCTGATATGGAAGAAGGGATCCACTGAAGTCTAAGCAGCGCTCTCAAGATCACGTGAACTCTAAGCCTGGATCATTCTCTTTGGGAAGAAAGGATTGACCTTATCACTGATTATTAGCTACTAATCTTTGAGATCCCAAGACAGGTTTTCCAGTCTCAACAGGAATATCCATGTACCAGTGAGGCCTGCATTAGACTTGTGACAAAATTTTAAAGACTTGTCAGTTCTTGCAAATGAAGATGAGTATTCTCCTCTTCATTCATCCTCTGAAGATGATGTCTCCTCTTGTTCCTTGGGAATTAGGAAGATGCTATAATGACAGTCTGTCCTGTGTCTCCTGTTTGCTGTGACATGCAGATGTGAGCAGGGAAAACAGATTAGAATACATTGTTTGAGATGAATGTTTTAATACAGATGATTATTAAAAAAAAAAAAAAAAAATACAAGTTTTCTCCTCAGTAAGCAAATGGAGGGAAAAATCTACTGAATTCCCTTCCTATTAACTATTACACTATGAGAAGCACATCTGTCAGAAACGAACTACATTTGACTGTCTCCCTTTGCTGATCAATGTGCTGGCAGTAATTTATTTTAGACACAGGCCAGCAATAAATTCTTTGAAGTCTGGAGGTACAGATCAGCAACTATGTCTCAAAATATTGCTAAATTTAAATGCCTTGCTACTATTCCAAAGCTATTCTAGTTTATGACCCTTTGCTCGTATGTGGGTGCTTGCACGTCTATATCACATTTACCAACCTTGTTTTTGACAAGAGTAACATCTGCGGATAAGGTCACGGTGGAATTGTACAGGCAGTGTGACTGTAATTGAAAAGATCTGTCTCTAGAAGAGATGATAGTCCTACACATGATCTTTTCTGTAGAAGCCACTAGCAGCCTTTTGGGAAAGAACTTACTAATTTGCCATTAAGCTTTAAAGTTTCTTGCAGTTCTGCAGGAGTGTTTTAAGTTCTACAGAAGCCCTGTCTTGGAAATCTGTTTGAAAAAAAAATTAGAATTTCACATCAGAAGTCTTGATTTTATACTGTTGTTGCAGAAAATGATTATATTTCATTATGAAACAGGAAATAAGTATTATATTTTCCCATTAAAATCTATAAATTCCTCTGAGAGAGTTTTCCAGGCTACTTGTATTACCACAGCAAGGGCCATACTTTTGGGGCAAAAAAGAAATCTAGGAAGATTGGGTAAGTTACTGTCTAGAAATGCTTAAGACTGAATTGCTTGAAAAGGAAACCACCTGTAGTTTTTCCTCGAATATAATTTCCAGCTGAGGAACTAAATTCACAGACAGAATTGAAAACGTTTCCCCAGTGCTTTGATATTATAGAAATCAATCTGTTTGTCACAGAGGTACCTGAATTTCCAGTAGTGACCAGGTACAAAACAGCCTATGCTCTGGAATAATCGAGTTTATTGAAGCTCGGTGCCTTATGAGACCTAAAATGATTTTCAGAAAACAGATTTTTCTGACCAAGAGCCTCATCTTGTAGTGCAACTAACAAATTGGTCTTGTGCAAAGGACAGATGACTTGTCTTTCTTGTTTGTTTTTAAGATGAATTTATGGACATGTCTTCTACTAACCCAGGGGTTACAGTTTTCACCCAGATGCTGCTGTTCTACCTGCAGTGAAATGGTGGTGTGAATACAGCTATTTCGTGCCGTATTTGTGACCAGTGAAACCGGAGACCCTTCGCACAACCAGCCTACGGAGGAGTGTTGGTGGAAGTGTGCCGGTTGCAAGGACATCGACACCTCCTGCCGGCTTCAGGAGGGGGTAAGGACCCCTCTCAGCACCAGGCTCTGTGTGAGTACCCAATATATAGGATCAACAGCAGATCGTTCAATACCCGGCCATTCTTGGCATAGTTCCATTTCAGAAGCAATTTGTCAGCATGCTGGAGGTGAGAGACGGCTCCACCTCTGCTCGTCGTCCCTCGCTGAGCCATAAATTGAGACTGACTGGTAGCAAAGAAGGTCTCCAGTAACGGCTTGGCAAGGTGGTAGCAGCCATAAATACGTAGGAAGGAAAGGGGCCGTTTCATTACAAGCTGGTTATGTCCAGAGTGAAAGTTCACTACTTGCTATTACACTTTTTCTGGGTAGTTGTAAAGAAGTGATGGTAGGGTGCTATTTGTCTCTACAAACTTAGTCCACACACAAAAAATTGAGTCACACCTGACAGACCTCCATGGAGACAATGGAGTGAATCATCAGTTTAGCTCGAATTTTGGAGAGAGGGTATTTTTTTCTTAGAGGCCATTGTTAATGCGATAAAGAAGTACAGATAACTTCATTTAAAAAAGATAACTTTTAGGCCATACTATACCCAATGAAAAAAGCTTCAAAATGTGACTCAAACGTAGCCTGAAGGCTTGGAGAAGCAAACACAAAAGGTTTATTATTAATGTTTTTAAACCTTGCATGCTTTGAGAGGGTGGGATGCCAGCATGCTCTCCAAAGCCCGCAACTGTCAAATTTAGCTGCTGTGGCCTAAAAACACTATATATGTTGCCCTTCCTGAGAAGGCCACACGCGATCCACGTCTCTGTAAGGCTCAACGCAACATTTTAATCTGAACGTGACTTAGTTTGTCGCCTCTGGGAGGGGAAAGCCTCAGACTCTCAGTCAGCAGGTGGTTCGCGATGCTGGGGAGAGTTTCTGGCCAAAAGAGTGACTTTGATCCAAAAAAAAAAAAAAACCCAACTAATGACTCAGTTGGTCGTCAGCGCCCAAACTGCGGGCGCTGTTAGGCCTGGTTACTATGGCAACAGCGAGGCCTGCACAGGCTGCGGTGGCAACGACGGGGCCTGCGGGGGCCACCATGGCGGCGGCAGCGGCTGCCCTGGGCCGCCTGCAGGGCCTGGGTGGGTGCTTGGAGCAAGCCGGGGTGCCGGGAGGCTGCCGGTGGGGCTGGCGGCTTCCGCAGCGGGAGCGCTAGTGGTTCTGGGGATGGCGGAGCTACCATGCTGCCTCTTTACATCCGTTTCCTACCGCGAGCGTGGGTTTCGTACGGGAAACGGGTGCGGCTTCGTCTTCATGTTATTGGCCTTTTGAAAAACCCGCGTCTTTAAAACGAGGGCCCGTGGGCTCTCTCTCCCGCTTGACCCCCTTCAAGCACAGGTAACACGGCGGTGGCAAAAGCCTAAGGACGGGGTCACGGCTGAGGATGGTGGGGAGGGACCTGCGCAGGCTGCCTGCTCCCGGACGAGGTGGTCGCCCTGCTTATTCATGTGTTTCCTTCCTCTCTGCGGCCATCTGGTTGCTCTGTGAGACTCCCAAGACCTTTTGGCAAGCAGCTACGTGAAGCGGTCTAAGGCTTTTCCTCTTCGAGCCTTTTTCTGCTACATCTTATTTCTGGAAATGCTGTTTGAAAAAAACAAACAAACAAAAAAAAACCCCAAACTGGAATTTTCACGAACAGCTGCAGCCTCTGTGTGGGTACAAACCTTGCTACAAATAACATGGACGCTGTGGGGCAGAAATGCCCCGAAACGCTCGCCGCGGCGCCTGGAGGTGCGTGGGGAGGAGGGCGGCTTGGCCCGGCGCCGCGGCACGTGGCGAGAGGCCGGTGCCCGCGGTGCCCTCGGCCTCCGAAGCGAGCGTGTGGCGTGGCGTCCAAAGGCAGCAAATCTCAGATATTCCCCAAAGTAATTCTTTCAGGTCTGGGGAGCTCAGGAGCCCTTGAATTGTCTTGAATGTTAATTCTTTTTCCTGGGTCGTGTCAGGCACGAACCTGCTCGTGGGCTCTCTCGGAAGATAATGTGGCCTACGGAGTCCTGTTTATCGCAGTGTCTCCTGTAAGAAACACAGCCTGCCTTCAGGGCAGCAGCATGGATTACGGAGGCACAAAACTGGAGCCGTTCAGCAATCTGGCACAAAGGCCTTCTGAAAGAGGGGAAGCCATGACTGAGAGCGGAATGGATCTGCTTTAGAAGGAACGATTAATCTTCATGCAGAAGGATTACCTGGGGTTGTAAGCAAGGAAATTGAGCTAAGAATAATAAAATTAGCCAGAGGAAAAGCAACAAATAAACTAAACGCAGGAGACAAGTTTCGAGCGAGCTTCCTGCAGCTGTAGTGTGCCGCTCCTGGAGAAGGAGCGCGGGTTGTGCACGGAGGCTGAGCACCCTCCGGGGATGGAGTTTGGGTTTTGGTGTGTTTTGGTTATCTCTTCGATTTTTTTCCAGTTCAGAGCATACAAAACTTTCCGTTGCTGTTGATTCTGCTTTACGGTAATGGAAAGTTATTCTTGTCTGACAAAATTACTTTCTTATAAATTGCCAGCACTGAGCGCAGCTTGTGGTTGTAGACATACATCACAAAATAATTCCCTTCTGGGCGCTTCATTTGTCAAACTAAGGGCAAAGTGGAGCAAAGATCTGAGCTTTCCTGTTACCTTTAGGAGACGTTGCAGGGCATTACCCCAGCAGGTTGGTTTTAAAGGCCATGCAGCCATAGTGTTCCTTAAAGAGTTTGTAATCTAGAGGTCAGAAAAATCATCCACAGCTGAGACAAATGGCACGGGGCAACATAAGCTCTGGCAAGAGATCTAATATGATGTGAAAATAAATGGCCAGTAAGTGTCTGTGGTTTCAGTGCACTGCCCTCCCAGCCACTGGCAGGCTGCAGTTCATCATGTGCCCTAAGGAATGGGGAATTTGAGGAGGGATTTCGAGGAGGGATTTCAGGTGGGGCGTGCGACTTTATGGTTTTTGAGAGTGTAGTATATAAGTATTGCCCTGTTGTGTGCAGGGGAAAAACTGCGACTAATGTTTTGGGGCCAAAAGATTGTGCGGCACTGAAAGAGAGATGCCGGGAGGTGGAATGTGAGGCAATAGTTGACATTTTTTGCTTAAGTCATCATGCCTTTTATGCCATTTTTAAAAGACTTAAAGATTTGATTAGGCGTTTTGGCAGTGAAGTGGGTGGGGGGAAAAAAAAGGTTGGATTTTGGAGAAGCACGTAAGAAAAAACGGTAAGACTTTTGAAAGAGCTTGCTTTTTAATGAAAAGCTGTTTTACAGGAAGCTGTTTACCTCATTGAGCTTTAGTTTACGTTTGTCACTTTGTTTTGGCTTAGCAGTGGGCAAAGGAAGACATTCAAAAAAGGCTTTCTTTTTTTCTTTTTCTGAGGGATATATTTCATCTAGGAAATACAGATTTTGAGAGAGCAAGTGAAAGAATGAAAGAGGAGAGGAAAAATAAATGATGGGGGGAGAAGGGGGGCTAGAAGTGAGTGAAGACCTGAAGAACTAGGAAAAAAAATATTGACAAGCAGAACCTAAGATATGTTTTTAAATAGATTTTAATTTATCCATAATAGGCCCTCAATTTTGCTGTATTTCTGAGAAAAATGGTTCACAATTCTGTTAATTTGAAAGTAGTAAAAAACGAAATTACTTCAGTTGGAAGCAATTGTTTAGAATTACTATTAATTTGTGAAGATGGCCCTGTCTTACACCCACTCTACTGTTTGCTATGTAAATGGGTTTGTTTTCTGTCATCTCTCCCACTAGGAGCCACTATTTTGTGGAAAATGCCATGTTGATAGATTATCATCATCAAGGCTGAAGACGGGCACATAGGGCAGAGGCAGTGCCTGCATCTGGCCTTTCTTCCCACTAACTCAGGGTAAAAATCCTAGTGAAGTGAGACGCTCTAGTTTTCAAGCAGGGTCATAGGTCATATTAAAGACAGATTCACTATGCTTGGATTAAGAATTTACTTTTATAAATACACATATATATATAGGGATTTAGTCCCTGTTGCAAAGATAGTGTATAAAAAAACCTGTCATGCCACTGTAACAGGTACAATAATCTTTTGCAGAATCCAAATCCCTGTGATTATTATTGCAGCTAAAACTAAATTAAATTTAACAATACAAAGAGTAGCTTCAGCTGTAACATAAATCTCACTTCAGGCTATGATGCATCTGGATTAGTATTTCTGGTTGGAAAGAGACATAATGAAGCCCTAACTGCTTGACAAAATTCTAAAGATTAGCTACACCCTACTTAAAGGGAAATTACTTTGATTCACAGCTTTTACTCTATTTTAATAACCTCTACAAACTTTTCTCAGTGACTGCTTTAAGAGATCATTTCTGCAATATTTACATTGTAACCATGAGTGACTGAAGATTTTATCAGGCCCTCTGGACCTCACACAGCACTTGTGCCTCTGCCTTTCCTGTGTACCGGGAGGAGGAGTGTGGAAGACACTGACCTAGTTTAGAATGTGGCAGAACAGATTTAGCACTGAATTAAAAAACAAATCCTTCTCTTTCAGAATAATTCTTCAGAACAATGGAGCTATATTTGAAGTTTTAAAAATAATGTTTTTACTGTATTTTTCATTCAGAAAAACAACTGAATAATGAAGATTATGAATTCAGTGGGGAAACAGTGCAGCATCTTGAAGATACTATTGCTGCTATTAAGAAACTGGTAATAAAATCTAATATTTAGCTTTAAGTATATGGGCAAGGGTTGGTAATCATGCAATTATTAATTTATAGTTGCAACATCAGAAGGTTGCTCTTATGTAAAATACACTCTTTTGTTTTTAAAAGAGAGGCTGTTACAGGTGAAGTTGGGGGATGCTTGCACGCGCTTTGCTGCCCACAGAAGTTTGTCTGTAGTAGAACAAGCCACCCTGACTGGGATAACTCAAGCAACAGATCCAGCCCTCACCTCCCCTGCTGTGGGAGAACTGTTTTTTTCCTGGAAAGAGCAGGTGTCACCTTCCCTAGAAGCTAGTAAAATTTGAGGATGGCCCCAGGCTTGTGCTGAAGTCAAGAGGGATCTTGTGCTCAGTAGAGTAAACTGGAAGTCAGGGTTGAGGTTCTGTTCCCATCTCTATCATCTTCAGCGTTTGCTTTTGAGCAAGAAACTTCAGCCCCAGATCTACTGTGAATGAGTAGGAGTATCATGAAAATCCCCAGAAAGCAGAGGTCAACGTGGATAGAGTGCTTCACATCATCAGCACCTTAATGCGGTTGTGAGGCTATATGCACTAATGTTACTTGGTTCAGCAGATGGTAGGGAGTAGCAAATAGGTAGTTTGTCCTGTAAGTCAGTGCTATTTAAGCTCTTTTTCAACACTTTGTCTTTCCTTGAAATAATTGCTTTGTGTGTGGTAATAAGAGAACTTAGAGCAATCATCACCTGAGGGTGGCCGTTCATAGCTAAACGGGTTTTCTTGGAAGACCTCAAAGGTCATTAAAGCCAGAATAACTTCAAACAGAATGTATTTTATAAAGTATCTCCTTGGTATATATGTCTAGATAGATGCAAATCTTTTAAAATTCCCCATTCTCTGTCACTACTCCTCTAAATCATCTATTTTAGACCGGCTCTGTATTAATCTCTCAGACAAGTGCTTTATATAATGTACTGAAATCATAAAGCTGTTTTCTTTTTCACTGCTTCAGTTAATTGAGGGTGTAATTCGTATGAAATTAAAACCTTTTACGCATTTATTCCACACTTCTGAATATTTCGTTGTCCCAAGGAAAGGAAAGTGGTTTATGTGCATACATACAGAATTTGCTCTCCAGAGAGCAACTTTTCTTCTCACTATGTCTGGTTGTAGCTGCTGGCAAAACTCAGGGAGAAAGATGGAACTGAGTTTATGCATAAGCCATGTCACTAATAACCAATGTCAAAATCTATTTAAACATTTATTTTCTCAGGCATTGGGGGCTGTATCAACCCACATGCACTTCTCAGTTGTTTAAGGGCTGCTTCTGCAATTGCTTCAGTCTGTTTTGTCTTGCTCCACCATCACTCTAAAAGTGACCCTTCTCACTCCAGAAAGCAAGAGCCAGGTGACAGTGTGTCTCAAAGCCAGCTCTCCTTTCCCTTCAGTAGAGCTGCAGGTCATGGGGGAAGGAGAATGACCCCTTTCTTCAACAGCAAAAGGTGACAGCTAAAAACTTCCTTGCCAGCACTTTTATTGTAGCAGAGATATGGGGAACAACTTCCTGAACATGGCAACTGTCAGAAGAGTTACTGGAGCTACATGGTTGTGAGTAGCTGTAGAACAAGCTAGTTCTTATCTGAAGAGGGAAAGAAAGGAGAAAAGAGAGCAAATATTGAGCAAGGGGGATGAAATATGTAGGGGTAGAAAACATTGTGTCATCTAAAAGGCATCTAAAAAGAGGCAAAATATTGTTTTTCTTTCTTTTTTTTTTTTTTTTTTTTCCTGAGAGAAAAAGAAGTGCTTTTTCTTCTCTTATAGTATTAGTTTTGACTTCCACTATGGGTATTTGTGAATTTATTAATTGTCAGGAAGAAATTAGAAGACATACCCTTGAACGTCTGGAAGAGGAGACTATCGAAAACAGCAAGCTTCGCGTCAGAACGCAGAACTTTCCAGGAGTGATTATGGCAGAGATGACAGGTGGTACTGACTTAACTGCCTCTGAAAATACAAGGAGACTGAATTTGATGAGTATTTAAACAAGATGAAGAAGTGTTCTATAACATAAATCTTACTGATAAAGGTGAATCACTCACAGTAACTTATTAATGAAAGAGGATGGGTGCTCATTGACATGTGATACCCTAAGGGAATATTTTCTCAGAGTTATATAAATGAGAGAGATCTTCACTGAAGTCCATGCACAAATGATAGAGGAATGACTGGAGAACCGCAGTGTTGAGTTCCTATCTCAGCTGGGCCACAGCCTTTCCGTGACACATGTCCTGGAGCACTCACTGCATGACTTGCATGCTGCAAGCTTCCCCTTTGTAAAATAGGGTTAATGACATTTATTTGACATGAGGTTATTTTTGAGTGGCCTTCTTCTGACCAAATACTAATCTACTGCCTTAGATAAATGCTAATCTACACTCTTAGGAAAGAGAAAGGCCCTTTTAGGCATGATTCATGTCCCAGAGTAGATGCCTAAAATAAGGCAGAGGATTCATGTGCATAAAGTCTCTTTCCCTCCACTGTCTGTGAAGGGAAGCTAAAGGATTAGCTCAAATGCATCTAAACAGAACAAAGCTTTGAGCTCTATGGGGACAAAAATCTTTTTTTTTTTTTTTTTTTTTTTTTTTTTTTTTTTAAAAAAAAAGCAGGTAGGACTTCACTTTAAAGCGATTTAGTCCTATTATACCGTGTGATTGCTATGCGTTTGGCAGGTTGCTTATTCTAGCTGCTGCTGTTCTGCACTGCCTGAGTGTTTCTGTGGGGGTGGCTGTGCACAAATGTGCCTGTTAGCTCAGAAGCTGCAAAGATGCTGTAGTGCAACGCCCCTGCATAGACAGGCTTTAGCCACCAGACGTCTTCATTATCATTATGTGGTTTCTTTGCTTTCACGCAGCGGCAGCTATTCAGGAAGAAATGTTGTGGAATTTCTAGCAAGGTGATGCTGTTCTATCTCCCCTCATAGTACAGAGGATTTTCGGGAGGGGCGGGGAAGATAATTTTTGTGTGGTGGGAATTTCCTGGATGTATAGCATGAAAAAGTGACTCTTTTGCTGGCAAGAAGTCTGCAGTACATACAGATCACTCAGGAAAAATGTGATAAGACTGAACCATTAAAATAACTGATAAAATACTGAATGTCGTAGTCTACAGCAGTAAAGTAAACATCAGCCCATTTATGCATTATCTCATATATGCCTTTTTATAGCTGGGAAGCTTCTGCCTGTTTTGCATTTATTTTTTTAGCTCTCATTACTGCTGCACGTGAATCGAGTGCTGCTCAGATAGACCAGTTGCAGTCTGCCCTAAAACGCATTGCTTATGAAATTGCATCACTGGATGAGAAGCAAAACCTCAGTGAAAAGCAGAACGCTGCCCTGTGGTACGTATTCACTGGAACAAGGAAAATTACACCAGCAAGACAATGAGGGAGAAATGATGGTGAATCGTGCTTGTCCCTCAACCCTGCAGCTCCCTGCAAATGTTCCTAGAAACTCTTGGCTGCAGCAGCAAGCCTGATTTTTAAGACCTTGTTTCCTGAACGGTGGAGCCTTCCTGCTGCTGCTGCAGGGCCCCCTGTGGCCCTGATAAACTGGTTTACAGAAACCTGGCTGCAGATTCGTTTCTCGCAGCAGTGGGGAGGATCTTCTCTTATAACAATTGATGGTAAGAAACAACTACAGAGGTCATGGTTCTCAATTTAAAACATATATATATATTCAAAGCAGGTCTGATTCAAGAAATGCTTGTCAGCAGCTGAGATAGAGGTCCACCTTACCCTTCAAGGAGTTACCCCAAGAGAATGCAGAGATGGGAGATATTTGTTTCCTCTCTGTCAGATTTCACATTTCTGTCACCTTCTGCCATGCTGCTAGAGCTGTTTAAAAATCAATTGTGCTACACTTTCTTGTGTGGAGCCTGTTTTCTTAATTCTTCTAATGCTTGAAAGCAGCATTTCCGTGTTTAGCAGAACATGCAGAAAATAATCATGCCAGAAGAAGTAAAGCCTAGAGAAGGAAAAGGGAGAGCTCTTGCCCTGAAATACAAGCTCTTAGATGACCTTAATCACAGCTATGGGTGCCTGTCATGCTTATAGTACATACTGTGCTGGAATAGACTGAATTATTGATGTATACGTGGACAAGTATTCATTTCCACAACTGTGTGAACCAAGTCTTTGATCTGACTGAAATATCATTTCCTTCTGTTATTTTTTCCAGTGAGGAGCAAGACCGCTTGCGGATGGAGTATGAAGGAAGTGTAGACTTGCTGAATGAAAGGATGGCAAGGAAAGTCAACACAAATGTTCTCTTAAATGATACTTGTGAGACAACAAGAGATACAGAAAGAGAAATAATCAAGGCAAAAGCAGCATTAAAAGAATTGAAAGAAAAAGAAAAAATGAATAAACTTAGGAAAGAAAAAGAAGACTGTGAATTAAAGGTACAGCTTTTGAAGTATACTTCACAGCTGATCAGATATATAGCATAGATACATAGATTTACATAGCGCCAAACAATGAAATGACTTTTGAAATTACACTGCTATGCTTATCTTTCTCATGTGAAGCCAAATTTTGCCTCCATAGCAGCAAAAAAGGATGTACATGAGATCCTTTTTGCCATGGGATGCACAGATGCCCAAACTGTTTTGGCTCTGTATACATAGGCTAAGCTGCTGTGGATGGTATATATGTTTATAGATACACCCACAAATGAGCGCACACACACACATCACAATTTTGTGGTACATGAAATTTATTTTCTAGAGCAGCTCCCAGAATGTCATTTGTAATATTTATATTTTCTACTGGCTGTGAGACAAATACATCACAGGCTGGGATTTCAAGCCCTCCAGACACACTGCTTAAAATAAAAACACCTGTATTTCTAGAAGCTTTGTGATTGAATTTTGCTGGTTTTATACTCGGCCTTTGTTTCAGTTGTGTATATTTGAAAATCTTTCTTAAAAATAACATAAAAAATGGTTTAAAAAACAACTTCCTAGTAGAAAATACTTTTCTGCAGAACAGATTTATAACTCTGTTCTTAGAATGGTATAATCAAGTCCCTGCATTGGAAATAAAATCACATGAAATTTTGCCTGATCAGATCGTAATTCACATATTATGTTAATTATTGTTGTTTTTTTCTGTTTTGTTTTTTTTTGTACAAAATGTGTTGAGCTGGTACATAGCTGTGGCTTTTGCAGAAAATTATTTTCTTCCAGTATAAATTTTGTGCTCATCTAATTTTTGGAAGGCTCCAGAAATGGTTGTGTTTGAACATATCTTTTTAAATTATACACAGTGCATGGCTCAGGATGAATTAATTTTATTCTTTATAATCTAGGAGAAAGAAATGAAGAAAATCCTTGATGCTCAGCAGGCAAAAACTTCAGAGAAAAAGGATAAATTTGAAGCCTTGAATATAAAATTATTGAACATAGAGCATTTAATAACTGTGAATTCAACAGTAAGTTATTAGCAAAGAAGTTCTTATTTCAATGTTACAACAAAGAACATAGAAATTAAATTTCATAATTGTTCAATGTGAGGGGAATTAGAAAATTGGGGACTCTAACTTTTAAGAAAAAAATGAGCTTACTTGATGTCTAATTTACTGGAATTGTTGAGTTAATTACTCAAGTTATAAAGTCACTGTCAAAAATAGAGGGTTTATATGAAGTATTTTTGCTACAGTAATGAAATTGCTGGCTACTCCTTGCTGGTGAATTTGTTTATAAAGACATACTTATAGGAAACACACTAAAAAGTGAAAAGATGCCCTGGGCCCCAGCCCTCCACATGGCTGCAGTGGATATCTTTGAAGGACTAGCTGAAAAAACAAAATGACGCTCAACAAATACTCAGTGGTTATAAACATGGCAACATATTCATAACAGTTCAAGGATGGTGTAAAGGGGAAAAACAGGAAGAAAGTCAGGGAAGATAAGGTTTTGCTCAAATATCTTTCTGCATGCATCCTCCAGTGTAATCATTCCATGCTGGTGGATGTGACAGTTTTTAGGCTGCACAATATCTGGAAAGTCAAAGCTAGTAGGGCTAAAATATTCACCTAGGCTTCCTCTGTCTGCTCTCTACTTAATATTGGTTACCAGATAACCCTGTCTACTCCAAAAGGATTTTCCCATTTTTGCAGGGATATATTTTCTGAGAAAACTGTGGAAAGAACCGTGTCTTTGTCTTTCCTTTCCTACAGAGTTACCTAAAAATGCGTGTGATCGCTTGAGCATCTGCTGAGCTACTAATAATTAGCTGAGCAGCTAATAAAACCCCAAAATTTTACCCAAGTTAACTCTGCAGTGAAGAAAAGGCCTGAGAAGACAGAGTTTATAGGTCATATTTTTAGAATTTTATTTTCATTGCCACTCTGATATTTTTAAAACCCTTTCAGTTACTAAATACAATAAAAACAGCCTTGACCACTTTTTCCTCAACTTTCCCCCCCCCCCCCCCCTCCAACCTGTCAATAATTTTTACTGTGAAATCTCAGAGTGGTTAAAAAATAGTACAGGAGGATGTCATGAAATGTTAGGCAAGCATCTTAAAAAAGTGAAAAGACTACTTTCAGTAAAGGGATAATTTGTCTGCCCTTTTGGAAATCCCATATATTATGACGGTCTGTTTTATTTTAATAGGCTATATCTAATGAAGAGACTCTCATAGCAAAATGTAAAGAATCAAGTAAGCAATTGGAAAAAAAACTGGAATTAAAAAAAACAGACATGTTGGAACTCTTGAAAAAGAAGTAAGAATTACTACATCCTTTGATCTTTTTGCTAAAACTGCATCAATATATTCTGAGGAAGTTTACACCAATATTTATGAAGAACCAGTTTATAAAGTAGGTGAACTACTTAATGCTCTGAGAGAACGAACAGATCCAAGTTGTCCCCGTATAAATGGGGGCCTTTCTTTTGCCTTCAGTGGCCATACGGTAAAAATAAGGAAGACATCAGGGGCTGAACTGAATTTGCTCTTCCCTAGGTCCCTAGCTGCTTCTCCTTGGGCTCAGCAGCAGTTCTTCTGGAGGGTTATATGAGTGAGGTGTTGGAAAAGAAAAACAAGGGAATCTTCCTTTTGACTCCAACATTTTGTCTGAACCATCTTCCCTTTACAAGCTGAGCAAAGAACTCTTTTGACAAGGAAGAAATACAAATTCTTAGAAACTTGGTTAAAAAAGAAAGAATTGCTCTTAAGTATTTTTTTTTTAACTACTATTTTTCTTGATGGCAGAACTAAGCCATTAACATCTCCGTGTAACAAATTTTGCCGCTAATTAACAATGCAATTACTGTTTAAAAAAAAAAAAAAAAAAGAGCAGCAGCCCAGCTGCTGGCCCAGCCATGGCCTTAGATCCTGTGAGCAGTTATAAACAGCTTTATAAGCTTCTATAAATCTATAGCCTCCTGAATATTGACTTAAATCATTCTAGGATATTTGTGCCAGTGAAGCTGACCATGCCTGTGTTTCGAGGGTTCAAGTAGTTGTGAGCTGGTGAATGTAAATGGACCTGTAGAGTATGGTGATTTTCACAGTCTATCTTAGTAGAAGAAAAACATTGTCTTTCTGTTCATTTACTAATGTGTTTTTATAGATCGTAAGCATTGGGTGTCTATTTCTTTTAGAGTGTTTGACCATCATAGCTTCCTCTATTTAGTGAAATAGGTAGGTTGGGCAATTGTGTTAAAGAAAGAATCTTGTCAATATATTCTTCATCTTTTGTATCAGTTTGTCTATACAAGATATTATCACTCTCCACAAGCTCTGCTTTCTTTGCTTATATTTTCAGACCATCCTTGCAACAGGAACACTACTAGTTCCGTACATCCTTAGCTCTTTGCAGTCTTTTTCTTTTTTTTTTTTTCCCCAATGAGATACATCAGAGGGAAGAAACTAATAAGGATCCCTGAATGACATAGGGCTCAAATATATGCAGAAATTCCTAGTTTCGTGTGAGAGGCCTGGGAGTAAAAAATGCATAATAGTTAATAACTTTTTGTTAATGTCCACCTAAATACGTCTGATTTGTCTTTGTTTAATAGAGATCAGCTTGATTCTGATGTACGGATTTTAAAATCTAAATTTGCCCAAGAAAAAGAGGCTTTGAATAAGGAACTTGAAAGGGTAAGATTTTCATTTATTTGATTTTTATTCTGCCTATCCAGTTCTACTAAGCCTTGTCTTGCTGAAAACACTCCCTGAGAGCAAGCCTGCACAAAATGTCACATGTGAGTTGCTTTGGGCCCTTTGGTTAGCCTGTGCCTCTGTGCTTGCAGAGAGCAAACATTTGTGGAGCATGTGGCCTCTACTTCCTACTCATGCTCTGAAGGTAGTGCCAAGATCTGCTCTTCAGCAGAGACCATGGAGTAGTGTTTAGAGACCATGAGTATGTTGAGTGACATAGAGGGGGGTGAGCATGAGTATTTGGTCGTGTAACTAAGGTACAAGGGAATAGAGGATAATGAGAGTAAGATGTTGATTTGAGGGGGTGTACATACAATAAGAAAGTGGGAGAGGTAGAGCGATGTAGGAGGATTGTGGGGAGAATTTCTGATGAGGGTGAGGTTGGGAGCCTGGTGTGGGAAAACTGTGTGTAGTTTTTACAGCCATTTTTGCAGATTTGATCTGAATTTCAATATTATTCATACTGCGTGTGTGGAAAAGCTAACTAAATAAGGTCCTCCATCAGCTGAATTTTTGAGGGAAAGCCCACTGCCTGAGATTGTTGTTGTTATGCAGACTACACATGGGCATAGTCCAGAGGTGGTATCCAGCTTAAGTTCATAAACTGCCCTCCAAATGCACAAAACAAGGTGGTGGTCTATCTAAAATTCTGTCATGCTGACGTTGGGCAGCATGAGACAGGGAACATTCTCCCTAGGCCACCTCACCTGCATTTCAACTGCACTCTCAACATCACCACTCAAGACCCAAATCATCTGCTTCCTGACTTCCTTCTGTCTTTGGGCTACCTGCCCCTACCTCCTCCAGTCAGGACATGTGATTCTTACTGCCACCATTTTAATGTCTCATGCCCGTCTTCCCAGTGCTCCTTCGATCCCAGGGCTTTCCCATTCCCACTTTCTCACGCAGTGGAGGTAGGAGTCACTGTCTTGAGCTGAAGCAAGGTCCAATGTGTCAGTGTCTTCTTTTATGCCCAGATGGACTGAGGGCTGGAATGCACCTCTTCCATGTTTGAAACATTTTGCAAAAAGTTGTTTGCAAACAGTTTAAAAATACAAGAATTGTACAAGATTAGACTAAAAGTCTGTCTCATTGATCATTATTGAAGATAAGTTAGTCAATAGAAGATGCCCAACGAAGTGATTATAAGCCAAATATGTGATGATACTTCCCATAAGAACACTTCAGGCTCTGTTAATTTGTGGCATCTTTGTATTTAATAGCTCTGGATGATTTTTCTTCCTTTACTCTATCTAGTAATTCTTCAGGGCTATGCAGAGAACATCCTGTGGCGCAGCCTTCCCCAGCTTAGCTTCATGTTGTCTGGAGTAGGTGTTTGTGTTGAAGCACCACCTGCTAATTTCATTTGTCATCCAATCCTTCTCATGCTGGAGAGACAGTTAGCAGCTCTTCCCTGATTGCTTTCTCCAGATCACTTGTGATTACAGGGAAGTCTATGAAGCTGTTACTTCACCCAGCTAAGAGTCATTGCCTCTTTAATTTTTCCATTCTGTGCCATCCTCACCATCTTTTTTTTCACACCTGCTGCATACATTCTGGAAAAAGTGATTTAAATTAACCTGTGGCAACATCAGCTTCATCTGCTGTGGCTACATTGTGCTAGTAACAGTAAAACTGTGCTAGTTTAAAGCTAATGTGGGTATCCACACAGGGCCTGCCAGCTACATTTGCCAGATGTTCCCAAACAGTCAGTTTGCATGGGGCTATGGATATGAAGATCCAGAGATCTTGATGTGGTGTTCACACATGCTAATTGTGTTATGAATCTTGGTTCACTGTAAGGTTCTCTAAGATTTTCTAATGCACTATAGCAATATAAAATATCATTATGAGATAAAGCAGAAACAGAAAGAATAATCAGCTAACATCAGTCCTCCTTGCTTCTAGATTACGAGAGAGCTACAGAATGTTGAACACCTAAATAAAAAGCTTAAATGTGAAAATAAAAGTGCGCGCCAAAAGTACCAGCAATTAGAGGAACAAGAACAACACTGGGCTGTAAAAAAGGATAGGACTGTGGCAAAGTAGGTTTTCTTTGTCAGATTCTTGGATACAGACTTGTAAACTTTGTGGTTTTATGACTAAGACTTTTTTGTTAAATGGTGAGATCACATTTCTGCCTGATGAAGGATTTAATCTAAAAAAATCTAAAATGTATATATATATTTTTTTTTTTTCTTGTAGATTGGGGAAATTATCTGTTCTGCTAGATGAAAATCTTGAACTTTTGGCAAATCGTATGATGGAAGAGAAAAGCCTAGAGGAGGAAATTGAAAATCTTGAAGATAACCTACTGTATGTAATCTTTCAATTTTGACAACAGTAAATGTTCTCAGTACAGTTTACTTGAGAGCTCAGCTGGTTTGCAAGATTCTGAAATGTAGCATTCAATAGGGACGTTTAATGGTTTTATAAGCCATACTAGCAGTCTTGTATGAAATTTCCTGCATCAAAAAGGTTAGCTGCCGGTTACTATAATTCAATATGTAGTGTCTTATCACGAAGCAAGGAATGTAAAGTAATGAAGGGTATTGAGATGACATGGAATGTAAAACTTGCCAAACAACTATTGCGATTTTTAACTACACACTGTGGTGCCACATCTTGGGTTGAATGAATCACAGCCTTTTATAGTGGTATCTGGGCACATGGAAGTGTGAATCTTCATCCTTTGCAAGACAGAGTGAAAAGGTTCATCCAGCTGGTTTCATATCTCCCAAATCAAGCAGAGGCAAACATTTGCAGTCTATATTTTAGCTAATTGTCCTGGCTTCTGTGCAACTTTTTGATAGTGTGGCACTGAAGGGGCTATGCTGCCAGAGTCTTCCTGTTATCTCTTGGAATCCTGCTGAGGAATTTTTCCTTAATATGGAGTTGTCCTACTTCTGGATATAATTATAGATAAAGAGTAAAAATATTAATTGCTCACCTCCCTTTTCATATTGAATATGCAAGATTCATATTGAATATGAAAACATACAGTATGTTCATTCTGCTCTGCAGGAAATAAAGTCCATCTCTGTCTTGTTAGGAGCACTATTTTCATTTTACCTGGCAAAGAAGATATTGTAGTCATGCAAATGGGGATGACAAAAATGAAGTGTTAGGTAGCCATACAGTGCTAAAGAGGAGGAGAACTTGTAGTGAAGTTGTGCCATCATTATTCGGGGCAAATTCAGCTTCTTTTAACATTTCTTGGTGTATTGGCTTGGTATTTGTTTTTGTACTAGGAACAGTACCTTTGGGAGAAAGCCCCATATCCAGCCCTATGCAGGTCTCTATGGGTTTTGGAGTGGCTGCTTTCTCGCACCTTTGAACCTTGAAGGAGTAAAAATCACCAACAGCAGCTTTTCTAAGAACATTTTTTCCCTTGTAATTCACACATACAGGAACAAGTTATAGATGATTCACATTACAACCCTTCTTATTTTATTGAACTCCCCTAGCATGTTGAATCCATATAAAGATAATCCATTTTAGTATTTATCATTCTTAATACACTAGAAGATGCATAATAACAAATTAAAATTGAGTTGTCCATCTGGTTGGAAGTTCTATTTCTGTGAATATTCTTTTGCAATGCTTGCTACAAATACACTAGTGTACTCCTTCCTTCCTGAAACATCTGTTCTTGTAGTTTGGATTTGTTTACTGTTTCTGGCCTGAAAAAAAAAAAAAAAAAGGCGCTCAGCTTTGCATTAGTTCCTAATGAGAGCATCTTAATTTTAAATTGATGTCTCCAACCTGAGAAACAACAGGTGTAACAGGCAGCTGTGACTGAACATAAATTTTTTTTTTTTTTTTTTTTTTTTACCCTTGTACTATATTGCCTCTCTCCACCTAGTGGAAGTGCTGAACATGTTGGCTGATGAGAAGGAAATTTATAAAGGCTGTACTAAAAAATCAGTGTAAAGTATATGTTGTGCAAACCTTCAGCACTCTTTCTGAAAATTTCTTTCCTTCCCCACAGGAAGCTGAGGGAGAGCTATGAAAAGGGGCTGAAATTTCTAGAGCAAGATTTAAAGTCTGAAAGCGAGATGAGGTAGTGTTAACTAAAATGTCTGCTTTGTAGCTTTAAAAATAAAGCAGCAAACTAATGAATTATTGCATTTTGTTTCTGCTGTTTTAGATGAGATATAAAACTAAGGACTCACTATGTAAATATTCAGTGGTGCAATGACAATAAGAGCCCTGCTCCTCATGTACTTCTATCACTTCGTTTGAATAGTATTGCTGTAATGCCAGGTGGTGATAAACACTGAGTTTACCATGTAGGCTGTTCTTTATCACCAGTATATTAAATATTATCCTTAATCTTACAAACATTGGGGGCCTGTAAGAGGCACTTAAGTTAGAAGATAGTGCACCCTTCAATTCCTCTGTGTTCAGTACAGAGTCACGTTTAAAGGGCTATTCAGAGTTTCTTTTTCTTGAAATGTGCCCTAGAGCTACAAATCTCCTCCTAGATTTTGAGGAGCTGAGACTTCTACCTAAACCATTTTGATTGTAGTCAAAGTTATGGCAGATCGATTTTGAATCTTCTAGTGTTTTAAATTAGTGTCTAAAAATCTTATGTATATCCCTTGAATGTTTATATCCCAATTTCAGTTTTGTTTTCCCCTTATGTCACTAGAGCAATGCTTCAGTGGAAGAAGCTGCACTTAACAAAACAGAAAAACTTCTTCCTTTCAAGGGAGGAGGAAAGAAAAAACGAAGTGAATGAAAGAATAGAGACTGGTAAAAAGCAGCATGCTAAACTACTTTTGGAGGTATGTTAAGCAGCAGGGATTATAATCTGCAACATTCAGTGTGACTACATTCATGCTGTTGTAATAATTGGAGTAAAACGGTGTGACAGTAACTAACCTCCAAGGCCAGTTTGCTGCAAGCTATTATTCATGTTATCAGATCTAATGATGTGACCTTAACTCCTATTGATAATAATTTGAAGTAAATATGTTTAAAATGGAGATTGCTCTCATTTGTTTTGATCACTAATTTCTGGGTAGTCTGAGTAGCTACTATGTATTATAGGAATCACTGAGCTTCTTCATTTTGTTTTCCATAATGAGATTGAAGACTTAGAGAAAGAACTTTTGCAGTCGGAAAACCAAGTCAAAGCTCTGAATGATGACATAAATAAGAGAGAAGCTGACTACAGGATTTATAAGGAGGATTTTACTAACAAAATCAAATGCCTGGAGGTAAGTTTTGTTGTTCTTCTTCTTGGCATTGAGAAGGTCTCTAGTGGATAAATTGGCAGTGTTTGGTACATCTCAGTAAAGGTGCTCACTGGGATCTGTGAAGGAAGTATGACCCATCTGCTGGTAACTGTTTCAGGTAAGCTTTCTACTTTTCAGTTTTATGTGGGTTTCATTTTCTTTCTTTCTTTTTATGCTGGTGAACCCTTAGGGTGAGACCCTGAGATTACTGAGTCACTAGAATCTGTACATACCCACATATGTTTTTCTTTGCATATGACTGTGTATGTCAGTAGAATGCCACGCAGTTAAAGCTTCTCAGAAGGGATATCTCCCATTTTAAAATAAAAATATATGCAAGAGCAGATTCAGTCCTGCCGTGTGTGCAGTTCAGCTTTGTTGTGAGTTTCCCAATGGAGAATTTGTTCCATCATGTAGGGGTAAACAGCTGAACATTCATGGAATTAGGACAGCCTGGTTTCAGACACTGATCAAAGTCTGCTCGAAGTTACTGGTGTGGTACGTCTATCAATGACTCGTGTTGTGCAAGGCAGAACCTAAGGCTGCTTATGTCTGTGTTCTTTAAAACTCTGGCGAGTTTTTTTTTTTTTTTCCCCAAGATAGTAGGACACTGAAATGCTGAACACGAGCTCTGCGGGACTTTCAGAAGTCTCAGGCACTTTCAGAAATTCCAGGCACTTCTCCGATCTCCAGGACGTAGCATATGCTCTATCCCCAGGGAATCTGTCTTGACTGTCCGAGTCTCGATCAACAGTCCAATTTGAACTAGGATAAATCAGATGTCAGGAGCGTAGTAAATATCCTCTTTGTGTGCCTGGCCTCAGAGAGGTAGATTTACAGAAGGCCTTGGGGATCTTTCTCATTTTGCTGGCAGCACAGGATGTGCTCCTATATCTCACAACAGGGTTATGGCCATGTAGCTGCTGAGGCCTCCCCAGAGATCAAGGCTGAGCCTGTCCCTGCTAAATAAACATTTGCGCTGGATTCATTTTCATCCTCTTTCTGACAGTTGAGCTATGTCGCATATACAAAGAGTCATTAGGTATACCTTTACTCTGATGTCTTCTTTTCTTTAATGTAACCCACTCTCAAAGTGTTTTTCTCTCATGTAATACAGTGCTGATGAAAATGTTTTCAGGGATTTGACTTGTTGTTGATAGCCTGGACAGAACCAGGTTGAAGAAGTGATTGTGACTGGTTGTTACAAAGGAGAAGAAAAAGCAGCTACAACTGTTTCATCAAAATGGTCAGAAAACTCAATACAAAAATTACGGCCCGTTACTAGTAATGGTAACACCATATTACAGGACTACATGGCTTCTCACCTTCCACATTTTTACCTATTGTAACAAAAGAGAGAAAAAGAATATCTAATTTTCCACCAAAAAGTCTTTTAACTCCTGACTTGCATTCCTTTTGCCACAACAACATGAGATTCCACTATGTTGAGATGCACGTGCATATACTTTGATGTTTTTTTGCTTAAAAACCAAAGGTCAGACTTTTAAAGCTAAGAAATGAGACAGAGAAGAATTAAAATGTACAGATTTGTAATGGTATTCTGATGATGATCTGCTCAGTTTTTAAGACCCAGTATTTCTTCTCCCCTCTTTTGATATAACGGAGTGCAAAGATTCCCAGCCTGTTAAGACTGTGCAGCCTTGTCACACATAAAGCTCAGATCCAGGAGCTATGTAGTTACATTTATATTAAACAGATATCAATAGGATGAAAAAAAACCTGCCTAAGCCTGGGTGTGAATGGAAAAAGTGAGACATGTTAAGCCACAGAATAAAATGCATATAGGAAAGGATGAGTGGAATAACAGGAACATACTCTGTGTTGGTGATAAGAAATTTTTTAATTTGTTTTGCTTCATCGATGGGTCAGCAGAGCCGAATGGCTGATGCAAATAATGCTGCCCCAGAAGGTGATAACCTGGGCTAGAGTCAGGAAGGAACAAGGTAGCTGGCATACCTAGAAACTTAGAGGTTTGCAGGTCATGTGGGTCTGATGAAATTCACTTTTAGGGAGTTAAGTAGCTGGAGCCATTTCAGAATTATTCATAATAACTTTTAAGTGCACATAAAAATTAGGTGAAGCCCAAATCAACTTCATTTCCTAGGATAGTCAGAAGGGGTAAGACACAGGGTTGGTCCTTCCAGTATCCTGACTTCAGCAGTGATCAGCAGTGCTGGTTAAAGGAGAAACATCAGAACAGTCAGACACAGAATGATCTTTCTTCTGCAGTCTCCTGACAAATAGGGTGTCATGAATTTCCTTGGCTGGAGACGTATCTGCATTTTGTGGCTAACAACCTTTGATGGAATTTTATGCTATGTTAAATCTTCAATGCCATATTTTTCTGTTGCTTATTGATTCTTTTAATTCATATAAATGTTTATCTTCCATAGCAACCTAGAGCAGTGAGTTCTGTAATTTATTTAATAATAAATAATAAGAACAAAAAAAATCTTTTTTTTTTTAAAGCTAGTGTCCCAAAGGTTTATTGGCATCTCATCGTTCTTGTATTCTAAGAAACAGTGAAAAGCTGTTGTCTCCTTATCTTCTCCCCCTTTTTACCCTTCCTGATTGCACATGTGTTTATTTTATGTCCCTTCAGTTGTCTCCTTTGCAGGTTGAAGATTCAATACAAGAACAGTGGGGAAAAAAATCATCCTAGATAATGTTTTACTGCCAAAAGAGACTAATGAACTCAGTTGGTTTGAGGGGCATCTGTTCTCAGACTGGAACTATTCTGTGTTTTCCTAAATACCTTGGAGTATAGGATAGAGACAATGCTGATCAGATGTGCAGATGGCTAACAAGAGAGGGCTGGGAGCACCCTCTGGAGGGTAGAGCTAGAATTCAGAATATTCAGAATGCTTTTAGCAAGTTGGAGAAGTAATTAAAAAAAGAAAAAATTGGAGAAAAAAAAAAAAGGAAGGCGACAGAAATATACAAATTGGTGTGCTTTGGTAGAAGCAGTTGTCTGTACAAATCCAGCATGAAGGGGGTCAAATAGAACTGCCAACTAGAACAATATATAGCAGTAAAAGAAGGCAACTATCAACCCAGTCTGTGTGAAGGGCTATATAACATGTCCAGATGTGCGAAGTTAATTTTCTGCTCTATCCAGTTATGGCAAGATAGAGCTGCTGTACAGTGTCTGATTTTTGATCCCTGCACCCTTCTTAAAATAAGAGATTATTTCGAGAGCTGAAATGAGCTCAATAAAATGATCAGGAGAAAGGTTGAGGCTTCTTGTGTAGCTTCTTCACTTAAAATAAAGCAGCCTAAGAGAAGACATGCTAGTATCCTCCAAATGTATAAAAGAAATGATAAACTTTTCTCCTTGTACACTTGAGATGAGACAAATAACAAGGAACAGAGTGGATTTAACTTAGGAAATAGTTCACCCCTGGAAAACATTGACAGCACAGATAGTAAAAATAGTAAAACCATGGAATCCGTTGTCTGAGACATGGTATCTCTGTTGCTAGGGTTTTTAAGGATAGATCAAACATCTGTTGTGGGTACTTAGGTCTAATTGATTCTGCTGTAGAGCAGAGGGATGGACTAAGATGACCTCTTGGGATCAATTCCAGTCTTATTTTCTATGCTTTTTGTTCTGCTCACATTGAATTATTTGTGCATTAAATGCTGCTTAGATTGTTGATTAACATTTGTTTTCGTTAAAGAATGACTTCAACACTGTGACTGAGAATCTGCATCAAAAAGAACAAGAATTAAACATAAGCAAACTAACCTTGGAAGAAACCCAGAAAGAATTAAAAGATAAGCAGGCCAAATATGAAGAACTCAGGAAATCATTTATAAGTAAGTAATATGTAGATCTTCCGCAGAATGGGACTTTTTCTTCTTTTCAGAAAGCATCTTTGCCATAGTCTTTTGGCTTTGGTTCAGGTGAACAGTGAAGCTAGCAGAAACTAAGCTCTTCGAAATAACTAGGATCTGTAGACATGGCCATAACATACGTAGGGCTCTTATAAAAACAATGCCAGCCATATTAAACAGATCACTTGCCAATGGAACTTAGTTTTCCTTATAACAGCTTAACTTTAATGTTCAGCCATTACACTGTCTAAAAATGCTTTCCCTGCGTTTTAGAAAGGAAGGATGAAGAAATAAAAGCCAGAAAATCCATTGAGCGGTCAATCAAGACTACTGAGAAGCTCAAGGAGGGCATGGTATGGTAACTGCTTTAAATTATCTCAAATTTTTCTGTGCCTGTCCCACCATCAGCTTTATCCTTTCCCAGTAAAGAACAGGCACCTACAGAGACTGAGGATGACAGGCTGGGGCTTGGGACCTGTCTTCCTCTCTGGTCTTGTGCTTCTGTGATCTCTGCTATTTGATTCCACAGTTGCTTCATGTAGGGCTTGTCCATCCAGCGCAGACTGTAGCCCAGCATTTGTAGCAAGCTCTGCCCTTATATACTTGATTTTGCACCCCTCAGGGCTTAAGTGAGAGGTCCTGCAGAATAAAAATCTTTTCCAGTTTGTTTAATTAGAAGGCAAAAAGAGAGTTAAGATCCATTAGCACTCAAGGGTTTGTTTACAGCGGGAGCTGAGGAAGAAATTGCGGATCAAGCGTGGCGCTGCCTTAGACCAGCTGAAACATCACACAGAGAGTATGAAGTGGCTGGAAAGAGACATCTATGAGATCAACAGAAAGCTCGACATCGTGCACACTGAGAACTGCAGATTAAAATCTGTGAGTGTCCTGAGGGATGGCAGTGTTCCCTCCCCCAGTGTGAAGATCCTGTTCTGGTGCCGTGTTTATTCCCAAAGTGTGGTGCTGTAGCTGTTGTGCTGCCTGCCAGAAGCCCATACCCAGCTAAGTGATGGTGTAGCTTCCCAGGTCGATGGTGAGATCCTGCCCTCAAAAGAGTGTGCGAATAAACATGAACAGGCTGTAAGAGGGACCTCTATCCTTGGAGATACTAAAAACTCAACCAGATAAGGACCTGAGCAACCCAATCTTATGTCAAAGTTGGCTCTGTTTTGAGCAGTGGGTGACCTCTCTGTCTCCTTTCCAACCTAAATTATTCTGTGATTACATGCTATTTTTATTACTGTAAGTCAGAGAGGGTTAATCAGGAAAATGAGCCTCTTCAGCAGCCACTCAACAAAATAGCCCCTCTGGTCAGACCTCTCAGCAAAACAGCAGGGAAGAAAAGGCACTTTGGTTAGATGGGCATTTATTTTCCTGTTGACTCCTGGTGAGTGGAGAAACCTCTGCCTTTTCCCTGATGGAGCCACCTTGGGTCTCAAACAAGACAGTTTTGGGGTACTTCCCTCCTGCCTAAGCATTTGATTTTGCATCCTGTTCCCATTTTTACAGACATGGTCTAAGCACTCAGGTGCTAAATCTTCACGGGAAATGACTAAGTTTAGATACCAAAGTACCTCCTTCACTTTTGAGAATGGAATTTAAGCTGCCAACCTTTCCAAAGCTGCCTTTGGAAATACCCTGTAGGAGTTTGGGGCCCTGGGCTCTCATGCTAGTGCCCATAAAAGCAGCGTCCCTGCTGATCGGTGCCAGGCTGCTGTTCACAGCCAAACCCTGTGTAGGCTGGTGTTGAAGGTGCTGGGCACCAGCTGCTCGGTCGCTTAATCCGATTATATCCTCATGGAAACAAAGGCTTCCATCAGAAAGGAAACCCTTATTCACGGCACAAATATCTCTTCCTTTATGTGCAGTTCACTAACAGACCTGAGAGGGTCTAGGTTGGATTTCTTTTTTTATTTTGATGCCCAAATTGCACTAGGAAATGCTGTTTTCTTGTGTCTGACCTGGGCCACCTAGCATGTTTCAGCCCAACCTGTCTAGGGGACAAGACGAGCCAAGAACTCATTCAATTTCCCCGTGGTGGATGAGTCCATCCTCCCAAGGGGAAGAGAGTGGGGAAGAGTTTCACTGCACAGGCATGACCTGCACTGTTTCACTTGCTCTCTGTGTCCTGACCCATTTTATTTGCGGGTATAGCCATAGCTACTGTGTGTTTATTTTGGCAACTGTCAAAATTTGTTCAACAAGAGCAAAAGGATGCTGTCATCAAAAGAGAGTGAGTCCTGAGCAAGTCCATTAACCTTGTAGATTTGTAAGTTTAAAAATAAATAAGTTAAAAAGCTTTTTCTGGTCTCTCTAGAAACTATCTAGAATCATTAAAAACTGTGACAAGTTCTTGTCTGTAATTATTGTTTCGCAGTGCAATGCACAGATAAAAGAAGATATTTTTACACTGAATTTGGAAGCAGAAAATCACAAGTCAGCAACAGCCAAAATCCTGAATGACCTAGCAGTGTTTCATGGTAATTATCTTAAGAAATATTTCAAAACAAAAAGTGATTTTTTTTTTTAAAGAATATCTTTGAGATCTTATGTCTTCTTTGCAGAGCTACCTACCATGTTTTAACTTTTTATTCTGTTGTAGATCATCTTCTGAAGGAATGGTCGGAGGACAGCTCTATGCAAAAGGTGAATTTCAATTTTTTATGCTACTGCTTTGCATAAACTCTTTTCTTAGTATGTCAAAGATAAAAATTTACTATTGCAAATATATTACTACATTTTTTTAAAAAGTCATGCAGGGGAAAAGTATTAAGCTTATGTTTTCCAGCTGCTCTATGACAGTATTGGGTAGTTAGTGAAAAGCTTCTAGCAGAGCTACAGGTTTGGTGGCCAGGCAAGCTATGGAAAAACAAGATAAACGAAACAAGTGTCTTATAAATTGTGAGTTCTTTATTTTTAAGAAAAAAGAAATTCTACTTTGTCTCATAACAGGAATTTTTGGAGAATGAGTGGGAAATACTAAAAGCAGTCACAGCTCTAATAACAAAAATTCAACAACGAGAGGAAAAACTCAGTGATATTAATAGGAGGCTACAAAATAAAGTGGAAGGACTTGATTCTCTAGTTGAAAAAGCATCCAGAGTGGCTCACTGTAAGATACAGCAAATCTATTCTTTTCCTTTTCTGCGCTTTTTTAACCCCATTGGACTTCCACTGAATATATTATATGCGTACAAATATATACAAAATCACCCTACTTGCAGACCTAGACTCAGTCACAGTGGAAAAGCTGATGTAGTTATTAGCGGAATTAGGCATGCCTTACAACACAACGCCTTATTATTGTGTTTAGTTTCCACTTCCTTGAGATTTGTGATAATGACATTAAGGGGGAGGGGGCTATAGAAAATACTGAAGTGTTACTTATCTTTGCAAAATTTACTTCAGCTTTTGCACAAAGGATAAATAAAGCTAACAACCTCTCTCTTCCCTGCGGTTCGTTGCTGCATGGATATCCCTGCAGGACTAATGGTTAATTAATGTTTATGGTGTCTAGAATTTTACACGAGCAATTTGTACTGCCGTTTCCATTTAAATCAAGAATATTTTATACTGCTGTCTTGGGGGGGTGATAAGACACAGGGCGCTGTCTGCTGCTCATACAAGCAAAATCACTTGCTTCAAGTCTTCTTTTGAATTCAAATCCTGCAGACTTTGGCGTTCACCGTTAGGGCAGAGAGTCTTTATCCAGAACGAGTCACAGCTTTGGTGTCTGTGCTGCTACGGACACAGAATCTGTTACAGAATCTGTGTTTAATCACATTGCAGAGCTACAGTGCTGGGGCACTCAGGCTGCATTGAAATCCTTGAGTCTGGGCAACATTTCTGTAATTATATAACTACATCTGCCTATATGGCTCTGCCTCTATGGCTGTTGCCGAGTTTTGCTTTTTTATTTTTTTTTTAACCGATTTTTCCTCCTGCTTTTTTTTTTTTTTTGTTGTTAGTGAGAACAGATGATGAAGTGAGCTTAATTTGCATTTTATATTCCAGATTCAGCTGAAGGTTCAAATATTAGTGCCCAGAAGGAAAAGTAAATGTTTGGTTCTGCCATGCATGGTCAGTACAGTCTCTGAGTTCCTGCAGGCTCTACTTGTAATGGACTCCCTGATCCCTGGACATTTAAAATTACCATGATTCTACATCTCTGTACCCTTACCAAAACCTGTACTCTTCAGTAAAGCTCATTTTTACCTGAGATCTGTCGTTGCTTTTCTTTTTGAAAACAACCCCCAATCTAACTTTTGAACCTGGTCCATGTTGTCCCTAAGGAATACGCATGGACGTTGACGAGTAGCATTAGTGCACGCTTGTGAGTGGCTTTCTTCTGCATGCTGCTCCATGGGCTGCTCACTGACCCACTGCACACGTACTAAGGAAGGTGGCCACGCTGTGCAAACATGGGCACGAAACTCTGCTTAGAATGTTTTAAAGAGACGTATGTCTGTGGAAGGGGCAGTATGGAAAATTAGTACTTTAACAGGCAAAGTTAAAAGTGTAGTTTTAGTATTGCCCTCTAGATTCAAGTATCTGCAAATTACATTTTGTAGGAACAGTATGGGCAGAATTTGCTTGATTTCCTCAGGGAGATCACTTACTTCCTTAATCCCGAAGTAAAACCTTGTTTCTGCATGCAAGATTTATTTTGGTTTTGCACTATTTTTAGAGGCACTGCACCTGTCTGTTAACAGGTATGGCAGAGAACAAAGAAAACAAATATTCCGTTTAACAAAATTAAAAAAAAAAAAAGTTAAATCTGGGCCATTTTTTTCTTTGTCTACGTTGGGTTTAGTTTATCCTCAAGGCAGCCCACATTGTCTAGATCTCCTACTACAGTCATTCTGTCTGTTTATATCATCCAAGTAACGATATCATATAAAGTTGTGTGATTGGGAAAGCATTTGTGCCTCAGTGGCGCTTATTCCTCTCCTTTCTCAGCTGCTAAATTCCACCTCTGCCTGACGCCAGCTGCTCCTGTAGTGTGGCTACTGCTGTGGCCACACATCACACTGCTCCACTTGGGAAAAAAAACCAAACAGCAAAAGCTGTGCACTTTGGCACTGCTAACACACTGACCAAACAGGCACAAAGCTCTCCCGCAGCAAGAGGTAGCCACGGTGCCTATGCTGAAAGGGGCAGATGGAGCTGTATCCATATTGACTTACCTGATACTTCTCAGGCTTAGCTGCAACAAGGGGTTTGCTGACAGAAGTTTCCGGGGAAGAGAAAAACTTTAGAACCAAGTTCTGGTACTGTTTTATTCAAACAACATCTAAAATACTGTAGTAGGAAAAACATCTACAAGCAAAAAAAAAAAAAAAAAAAAAAAGTGTACTAGAATGTCACAAGCTTTTATACAGATTCACAGTGATAAACAGATACAAAGACATTCCCTTTGATCTAGATAATCTATTTATCAAGAATAAAAAGTGCAGCTTTTTAAATATTCCACAAACTCAGAGGTGTTTCACCTTGAGGTCTTGTACACAAACGACTTCTTTTAAAACAGAAGTTGTCAAACGCCTGACAAGGGCTAAACTTGCTTCACGGAGACTGTTAGGACAGCGTTGTTGGCACAGGCTCTTCAATGTCCATTTCCACTTTCCGCGAGGATGCGGGATGGCTCGGTGTACTTGGCAGTCAGCAAGTAGAAGAGGGTAGGAATAGGTACCAAGGCCAGTAAAGGGAGGTTCTGCTCGAGCTTATCCAGTTTGGAAATGGAAATGATTCCATAGGCATGAAGTAACCAGTGGCTGAAGAGCACAACAAGTCTTTTCTTCCTGACAAGAAGATCCTTGAAAGACTTGCAAAAAAAAACCCGAGAGTATCCTGTTAGCATTCAGCCTGTCACCAAGCACCTGGTGTTCAAGAGAAGCTACTGCTAGCATATAGACACAGCACATGAAGCCCCTGGTGTTTGAGTCTCTCCCATATATCATAGAATCACAGAATGCTTAAGGTTGGAAGGGACCACTAGAGATCATCCAGTCCAACCCCCCTGCACACGCAGGGCCACCTAGAGCAGGTGGCTCAAGACTGCGTCCAAGTGGGGTTGGAAGATCTCCAGAGAAGGAGCCTCCACAGCCTCTCTGGGCAGCCTGTGCCAGGGCTCTGTCACGCTCACTGGCAAGAAATTGTTCCTTAAGTTCCTGTGTTGGTGTTTCAGTTTGTGGCCATTTCCTCTAGTCTTATCAGCGGACACCACTGAGAAGAGGCCGCCCCATCCTCCTCACTGCCTCCCTTGAGGTCCTTATAGACACTGCTCAGGTCCCCTCTCAGCCTTCTCTTCTCCAGGCTGAACAGGCCCAGCTCTCTCAGCCTTTCCTCACAGGGCAGATGTTCCAGGCCCTTGATCATCCTCGTAGCCCTGCACTGGACTCTCTCCAGCAGCTCCACATCCCTCTTGTACTGAGGAGCCCAGAACTGGACACAGGACTCCAGGTGTGGCCTCACCAAGGCTGAGTAAAGGGGGAATGCATTTGTTTAGGGGCGGTGGCAGCATGAAACAGTCTTTGCCTAAAAAGGGAAAAATAAGAATAAAGAACTTCTTCCTTAGCATTAAAAAATCTCAGTTGTCTCCCTTTCAGCAGAGTCAAAATCCATATCTTTTTACTTGTCCTGCATGTCCATGCTTCTGCTCTCTTCTTTGTTTACAGATGTGACTTTAGATATATCCTGATCTTCTTTCCATACACTCAATTTGTTCCAACATCTCTGTCTTTTCTTCCATCCTTTCTTACTTATGTTACAATCTTAAATTATGTCTAGCTTGTCTGCCTTGTTAAATTATGTCTGCCTTGTTCAGACCACCTTGTGAAAGTGGTAGACTTTTGAATGAAATCAGATTACACAATAAGTTATAGATTTTGATGCCATTTCAACTATGTTGTTGTGCAAGGACATCTTCCCCTTATTTGATGTGTGGAAATCACTAGGGGAGAGAGATTTATCACATAAATGTCCCTGAGAGTACGAGTGTGGTAGAACAGGAGGGGACCACATGCATCAGAGAATCTACCTCCCTGTTTTTGCATGTTACTGGATTATAAAATATTTCTTATAAACTGATTAAACTTAAAAATAAAACTAGCTTCCTGCTTTCCTGTCACTGTGGTTAGAGGACTCTTAAGGAGTCTGAAAGAGTCACCTTTTAATTCCCAAAGTGTATTTAATACTGGCTGTTCTGTACCATTCTTTTCTTCTACCATTATTATCCTTTAAGTAACCTCTTTCCCTCCTGGATGATCATTCACTGATATATTTACACATAGCAATCATATCTCCTTTCAGTTTTTGTTTTAGTAGAACAAAAAAGCTTCATTCTTGCAGTCTCCTCTCAAAAAGCACATTTCCGTAGTCATTCCCTTTGCCCTTCTTTGAATCTGTGCTGATTTGAAATGTTTCTTTAGATAGGTCACTGAAACCTTACACAGTGAAGTCCTTCCAGGTCCTTGGTATATCTTTACTGGAAATCCTTTATTAATACAGTCCACAGAAGTAATAGTCATGCACAAGTTTCAGTTACAGGCTCATCTAAGATCTCTGATTTCTGCTGAGTTTGTAAATCAGCATTAATTGTCTCAATCGACCACTCCATTTATTTCTGAAATGCATATACAATATTATATCCCTGAGAGGAAGATCCTAAAGTTAACAACAGTGCTGTAAACATTCTTTGAATGAAAACCAACATTATCTAGTGAAACTATGTTTAGCAGGAAGCACAGAGTAAAAGCAATGAACAAAGATTTGATAATTTCTTTTTAATACCTTAAATTAAAATTTAGCAAAGAAAATAAAGTTATATCATGCATTGCTTACAAAAATTAAAAACAACCCTCCCATCAAAACAAGATTTTCACTGTGTTTATCCAAATATTTTTGGTAGACTCTCTGTTTGAAAGTAAATAAAATTGAAGGTGGAGTGTACCTAGGATTCTCTTGGAAATACAATTGGATATGAAGTTATATGATGGACATGAACAGCAGTTAATTAATTCTGACAGTTTTCCTTTAAAATCTATGGTTTCTCCTGGCATATAGACATAAGGATTTTTTTCATTCAAAGCTAAAAGTGATCACTGTTTTATTATAACCTGTATGTTAAGACGTAATCTTTTGAGAAGAGAATTGAGGAGAGGTAAACTGCCTGGACAAAATTAAGTGGTGTGTGGTCAGATCAAAGACCCATCTTGATCAGTCTCACAGGTTTTGGAATTTTTTTTTTTTTTTTTTTTTTAATCAATTCAGAGGAAGAGGTAAAGAATATGAGAAACAGCTTATCTATAAATGTGATTTTATCTTATCTTCTGACAATCAATTTTTAGGAACTTCCTGACTGAGATCACTGTATAGTATCTGTCACTGGTTCTATCTTCCATCACATGATAAGTATTGGCTAATTATTGACCATACAAAATATCCTCACATTTTTTTTTTCTGTAGAGATAATTCAGTTCCTTTTCCTTTCTTTTTGTTGTTGTTATTGTTGTTGTTGTTGTGGTTTGTTTTAGTTTGCTTTGGTTTTGGTTTGTTTGTTTATTTGTTTGCTTGCTTCTCCTTAAACTTTGAGAAATGATAAATATTCTCTCCTGTCCTCCTCTAACTTCTGAACGGTATAAATCTTTATTTACTGGAGTCCTTTTTTTTTTTTTTTCCTGTCATCCCTTCTTCAGCCTGAGGAGTCATCTACTACTAAGAGTTTCAGCTGAGTGCTATTCAGTGCCTCAGACCGTGATCATCTTCTTGCCTTTCTGTGCATCTGTTCTAAGATTAAGTGACCAAAACTTAAGTCAGTACATATGAGCTATATGTACTGTATAGAGGCATAATGTTAACTAGTGTTTACTCTTGTTTTCTTTCCTGGTACTTCTCTGTTCTCCTTGCTTGATCCTGGGTGGTGAGCTAACACATGTGGAAAATTGCATATCTGCAGCAGCTATATCTGTGACTTCAATGATCTTCTTCTCAATCAGAAATAGCTAATTTGGAGTAAATTAATGTCTTTGTATAGTCATTTTTCCCCAAGTAAATTCAATGCTGGATTTCATCTGTCATTCTACTATTCTCTAACATGAGAATATTTGTATAGTTCTTTCAGACAGCTTTGGTTTTAACTGTTCTAGCCAACCTAGATAATCATGCACAAAACTAGTTTCCACTTTATGTTCTTCTCTAGAACATTTATGAATACCCATTGAAGACACTTGGGAGAATCTATAGGTAACCCTTGTGAAAGCTGTCAATTTTTACCTATTGTTTATTATTTTTGAACCAGGGCTCATGAAGTGTTTATGTAAAAGTGTTTTAAAGAGCTCATTTCTTTGCAAACCCTTTGGTAAAGAGCTTTGGGAGAAGCTTGTTGAACTCTGAAATTTAGTAATTGCACTGATACACCTTAGAGGCAAGTCAGACATCTGACTGGAGGAGCTGTGGACTTGCAGCACAGTCTCTTTCAGTCCAGTTCAATTCGTCAAAGTTCTAGACTTAACTGAAATTGGTGTTTTTTACGTGTAGATTAAAGTATGAATCTTAATTGCAGGTTTCATAAAAGTTGCAAAGCAAAGATGAAAATCTAAGCAAGCTTTAAAAACTTGATGAAATTCTACAAAGTGACATAAACCTGTAATACAGAAACATTTTAAGCTCACACAAATTCTCTAAATAGCTTCTTAAGCAAATGCTACTTAAAGTTGCCTGATCTCTATACTTTCAGTTTACTTTCACTGAACTAAAAATTAAATTCTGGCATCTATGCATTAGATTAAGCCTTACTCAGTTAAGAGCTGGAAAGTTCTATTAGCTACTTTGTTACTGTTTTGCAATCGCTTCAGCCAAGTCTTTAGCTGCCTCTAGCTAAGTATCTGAAAAGTTAATCTTTGATCTCAGATACAATTATTCTTAGACTTATAAGTTATATATACATATACATGTTCTATTAATTAAAATAAAAGTTTGAATAATAAGGATAAAATAAGCTGAGTAAATATGCACACCTACTTCTTTTCCAAGAACCATGAAATTTCCTTTGCTTTTAAGGCCATTTGGTTTGGAGATATTCTCACTTTGCCACCATGAAAATGAAAAAGTACTGAGAGATGATATAGACATCTGGTTTATTTAGGTCTTCATCCTAACCTCTACCAAGGTAATCAAGGTAAAAAAGAAATAAGCAGACAAAGGCCATGGATTAGGAGACCTCAGGAAAGGATAAATAGCTAAGACGTGGAAGGATACCTAAAACTTAAGATGGCAAAAAACAATTACTAATGGTCATGTGATACAATAACCAGTATATTTTAGAAGTTAATATCACTGTTTATAACTCATTTAAATGAACTGGAAGGGTGCACTGAGATGTTATCTCTGTGTTTTGAGAATTACAACTGGAGATAAACCAAACCAAAAGTGAGTTGCTCTAGTTTGAAAGGATTTAGATTGTGTAGTGTTTGTGTTAAAAATGGCAGAGAAATATTCTGCATTCATAAAATATATGTTTTTGAAAAATCCCAAATGCCATTCACAATAAAATTAAAAAAAAAGTTGAAAATAAGAGTACATGCAGGAGAAAATGATGATATAAGATATAATTTGTTTACCCTTCCGTTCCCTTTTTAATGCACCCTTTCAATTGTTATTTTTTCCTTGCTGTAAGTTACCAGATAATTCAGTGGCTTAATGGGGCTGCCAAATATGGAGAGACGGCAAATCATTTATCAATTTTTGAACCTACTGCTGTTATCTCTATAATCTGTTTATTCTTCTTTGACTGTATTTTATTTATGTAAAAAAATGTATGAGATTTTCATCTTGTGCTGAAATTAACAACTTGTATAGCCAGAAGAGAGAATGCAATAGTTTTCATTGTAACATTTTCTTAAATATAAGGGATTCTGGAAAGAGTTACTAGTAAACAGGTCAAACAGCATGGAGTGATTGATAAAACTTTCCTGAGGAGACTGAGTAGATCTGATTTCACCTTAGACCAGTTATTCCATCCTTAAAGAAGCATCTCTTTGTAATCATTAAAAAAAAGGAAAGAAAAATACTCTAGAAAAAGCTTATTTCTATCTGATTCTATCTGAAATGATTGATTTTCTCGAAGTCCTGTTTCTTTGCTCCGAATGTCATTCAACCTTTCATTTCATTAAATAGCTTCTTCACAACTGAGAAATTTCACTTACCTTGTGTCATCACTATTCTGTCATTCAGTCTTTTTTTTTTTTTTTTTTTTTTTTCACAATAGTATGTGAGAGGATGCCGAAGCCTCCAACCTCTTCTTAGTACAAAGGGTTTGCAAATGTCTCATAATCTACATGATAAGGCGAAGCCTGTCGCTTGTCTGTCTCTCTTATGGTCATTAATACCTCCCTCTCCTCTGTCTTGCTTTCCTTTCCTTCTGTCTCCTTCGTCTTTGCCCTGAGCTCCTTCAAATAGTGTCTGTAACCATCTCACTTGGATGAGGGCCAAAAGAAGACTAAACTTCTGTCACAAGACTTGGCATATTTCACTGAATGACGTGTTCTTGGTGGTCATATCTGGTATATCACAGCTGCTTTCAGTGTATTTCACTATTGAACGCCCTATGCATTTCTAAATTCACAAACTAGCTACAAATTTAAATACATGATTAAATTAAATATACGACTAAATACATGAATACACGATTACTTTAGGTTTTACTATTCTGTCCAGTTCTGTCAAAAATTCCATTTGCTCTCAGACAACTCTAGTGGCAAAATGTTGTAGTGAATGATATGAGCTTTCTTTAATCATCCAGTTCTGCCTCCATCTTCACATTGTAGTGTCTGGAGCCTGCAGGTTAGTATATAGGATGTCCTGCTTATATTCCTGTAAGCTAACTGTCATTTCTACTGTCTGACATGTTCCATCTTCAATTTTCCTGCTAATGATGATATTTTGACTTCCCCATGTTCCAGCTGTATAGAGATGAAGTAGAGCATTAGAGATGAAAGAATGGTGTTCAAAGACTATATTCTACAGATGTGGTGTAGCACACTGCCTAGGCTGTCATGGCTTATCCTATGGCAATGCATGTTTGGCTTCTGTTGCACCCCTGTAACCTTCTGAATGCACTTTTCTGACTTATCACACCCATTCCAACCATCACTTGAATGCATTTCCCGATGCCTTTTTCCCCATCCTTGTCAAAGCTTCACAAGCAATGGTCTAACTGGCTCATTTATTTTGCCTTTTCTAACAGCCTTTCTTCAGTGTTTTTCTTTTCTCCTGAGCTGTGTCACTGAATGAGTGTAACCATTTTGTGACTCTGTGTACCAAAGACTGACTATGAAAATGAATCATACTGTATTTTTGAAAATGGGCCAAGATGTAATCTTGTTACACAAATTTATTCAAGCATTACTTTTTTTCTACTAATAACAATAAACTGCATCTTATGTAAACAAAAGCAATCTTTTTTTTTATCAGCTTCATGCAAATTCATCTTTAAGATGCATTAAATATGCTAGAGCTATATGTCATTTATGATCATAGTATTAAAAAAAAAATTGAGTTTGTGGGACACTAGCTTCCTTTTTTTTTTTTTTTCCACCTGTGAGAAATGTCAGCATTTTCAGTGGATTTTTTAGTGGCTTTTAAAAATCTCTGGTAAGGGAAATAAACAAAATCTTTGTCAATTCATAGCATAATAATACAAAATTCAGCTTAACTGAATGACTATTTTGGAATGCATGAATTCAATTGAATGCTATCTTTACACGGAGTTTGGTGTAATTATTTAATTAATGGAAATGAAGTATTGCAGCACTGAAGGGTTTGAATAAGTGTTGAAGGACACTGTGGATAAGACCCATGCTTGGCTGCAGCTCAGGGTAATTCACGTATTCGACTAATGAAATGGTGAATTTTCTTTGCTTGTCTCTCTCTTCCTTCTTTCAGCTTTGCATCATGATAGAACCAAAGAAATCTGTCTTCTGCCAGACAGCAAGAAGTAGGTTGCTGGGGCAACATGTTGACTGCAAAAAAAAACCCCTTAAAATAAAGGTGGCTCATTTCCAAGTCACAATTTTTTGGTTTTTTGTTCCCCCTTCTTCCTCTGTCTTAATCAAAAAGACACACACTGGTAAGAAAGCCTTGCTGGAGGTTTTATAATCAATAAAGCTATTGTTTGTAGAAGGATTATAAATCAGAAATTAATATTAAGAAGGTGAGAAATGCACACTAGTATTTCTTAATTTAAAAATATGAAAACCCATAGCAGAAGTACACAAAACTTTTAGGAATGTTTTAAAGAAACTCTTTAGAAAGTATCTGCTTAACTAAGAATTTGTTGCTAGGATTTACAGAGATTGCCACAAAGTTGTTCCAAAATCTGCTTCACTGAAATGGTAACTGGATGAAAAACATGTACTAAATGTTAAAAGAGTTGCAAAGGAGCACACTTTCCATTGAAGCAAGTGGAGCCTGTGTAGTTAAATTTAAGTTCAGTCCATCTGAAATGCTAATTGTTCATCATGAAGATAATAATGTTTCAAATAGAAAGATGAAGAAAACCACCAATTTTAAACAGCAAAGGTGTGACTCAGCAAAAAAAAAAAAAAAAAAAAATGTTAAAAATAATTGCTTAGAATCTATCATCTTTTATGGATAAGAAAGACAAAGGCTATTAACAATAATGATTTAAAGAATGCTTGCCAAAAATACACCCCACTGTGTTGAGAAATTGAATAGTTTTCAGTTTTTAATACTAAACAAAATCTATAGTAGACACCAGGAATATATTTCAGAGATATGTCTTTATTGAATTACAACACAACACAATCTGCCTGACTTTATTTGATTTAATAATTGAGCCAAAGGCTCAATTGCAGGATGCAGCCTATCTAATTTAGATGTCCTTTCATTCAGTGTTGGAAAACAAAAGGAAATGTTAGGAGAATACATCCACTTGGGGACAGATTGCTAAGTGTTCATTTAAAAATGGACCCTATGTGGAAAAGAGCGTGTGTTTGCATGCCTTTTTTATATATAATGCAAAGGTTAGAGCCAGGAGTGATGGAATCTAGGCTGTGCTCAGATTGAAGAGAATTAAACTCTCAGAAAAGAGTGAGGCAAAGATCCTGACTTTGGTGGCATACGTACGCCGATGGGAAGCACGGCTAAGAAGAGCCAGAGAAGGCTCTGGCATAAACTTGGCCTTCTTCCTTTTTGGAGGCACAGCTCACCTGACCTGAGCATAGGGAAAGCTGCACCACTGCATTTCTGTAAAGAGGAACAACCTGGACCAAACAAAGGAGATTATTTGTATAATGAAATAGAATATATTGATTATAAAATTCTACCAAATTCTCTCATTTAGACTCATCCCAAGGACCACCTTACTTACAAGTTTTGCAGCTTAGAGAACTCGTGCCCTGGGAAAGGATGACGGGGATAGGCCAGCTGGGATCTCTATTTCTAGGATCTCTAATACTGGAATCTCTAATTCTGATGCAAAGTATACAAGGCTTGAATATGCACAGGTAGATGATGAGGAATTGGGAAGAACTGGACACATAACAAAGGAGTCCAGGTGAAATGCACATTGGGCTCTTGCTTGGGTGGTATGAGGGTCCTATCCAGAACGAACTAACTTGTGAAAATGCTTTGTTTATGATGACTCAGCAAATTTCATTGGGAAAATAATCATTAGAAATTCTAACATTTGTAGACACAAATCTGCATGGGTCTCTGAGAGAGACTCACTCTTCAAGTGGATTGGAAATTTAAGTTTGGAAATGGTCAGTTTCTTGACTGGTTTAGTCCAGCGGTTTTATTGTATGAGATATGAAAGCGTTTACTGAGTCATTTCTAAAACAGAGTAATTAAAATAAATATACATGAAAATACTGCTTGAACTTGACTGTGAGAGTGACTCTGAGAAGTTCAGTTCAGACTGGTATAGATATGACATCAGAAAAAAATGGAATGTCCAGTGCTCATAAACTTAACCAGGCATGTTAACTTAACCAGGACACACCAATGCATGTACACCTCTGGTGTCAGATCCACGCTGTAGAAAATTAGCACAGTTTTGAGAATTCAAATTAATGCTGACTCAGGCAGATAATAATGAATAAATACAGCCATGATACTTTAAATATCAGGCTGTCTCATGCAGAGCCAGCATACTTACCTCTGCAGTATGTCTTTCCTTAATTTCCACTTCTGCTGTTAGTCTATTTGGAGTCAGGATTGGTGTCTCTGCAACTATGATACAGACATGATCTAAATCTGCAGAACATAAAGAAATACTGTGAACAACTTAGGAAGCACACCAGACTTCCCAGTTCGCTTGCCCATGTTTTAAACACAAACATTTTTTTCCTGCTAAACTTGATTATAACAAGGAGCACGTTTTGCATTACGACCTTACTGTCCTTGGATCTTTGCCATAAGACCATGATGTCTTAAAACTAGCCACACTGTTGATGTTAACTACTTTAAAGCAGAACAAAATAATTAGCACCAATCAAGAAGAGTAACTTTTCTAACATAAATTATTTTTTGTATGACCAGCTTTTCATTTTGGGGTGAAGACAGAAATGTATTTTTTTTTTTCCTAAGTATATATCTACTTAATTCACTGTTGCTATTCCCCTAGAAAGAATAGTTGTTGTGTGATGTGTAGGTAAAAGTTGTGGTACAATATTTGAAGAACTTGAGAACTACTCCTAGGAACATAATTTGCGGATGGAATCCTTAGGGATGCCACAAGCCTGGGTTACTGCTGTGCTGCTTTCTATATGGCTTTGGAAGAGGGAAGACTGGAACTACAGAAAGAAAGCACTTGTCTGATTTTGAAGAAACTGCCCGTTAGTGCAGGACCTCCCTTGCATGAGAAGAGAAGATAAGTTCTCATACTATCCAGATAGATTCTCAGCTGAGTTACCATGAGACTGATGGATGAGGTAAGTGCTGCTAGGTATAGAGGTATGTGGTGAAGGGGCTAGAGTCCTTCAACACTTGTGTTTTATGAGTTAGCGACAGTATGAAAGAGAACCTCTAATCCTGTTCAGAAAGTCTATCAAGCTACGGCAGAAGGACTTGTTTGGGGGATAAACTGACAATACTGCGAAATATAATTACATAGGTGGGGTGAACTTTCAGGTGATTCTCTCTCAAAATACTATACAAGAGTGTAATCTTTCAGGAGGACTGCCATTCAAGAAAACAGGCCAGTGGAAGTAGTCACCTTAAGCACTGCAGTAAAATTGTACTACTGAGCAGCTCAGAAGTATTTGTTTTTCATCTGAAAACTCCTGCTTAAACATGCTTCAGATTCAGGAAGGAATTACCAGCACTAAAGTCCTCCTAAGCACATTTAGTTACTGATTCAGGTAGGACTTGCTGCTTTGCTGCTTGCCGGGTGCGCACTCCAGCTAAGCCCCAATTCCACTTCTGTCTCTGTCCTCTGTGTCACATTAAAAAAAGGGCAAGGGATCTGGTGGAAGCTGTGTCTTAGCGTGTTTTGCTAGTCTGCAAAAAGAGGGCCAAAGATAGGAATGAAACAAAATAGATAAAAGGGTAGATATTATTAAGGAGATAATTTGCTAAGCAGGTCTAACCATAAGCACAGTAAGTTAGGTGTAGAGCTAAGCTCTGTGGTTGTGTGATCAATGAAATCTTAAGTGGCAGCACATGAGAGAAGGAGTTTCCCTACCCTCAGTAAGGGTAGGGAAACCTCCTTGTTTCAGTGCTAATCTAATCACAGGCAGCCCTGAAATCTGTGCTGAAAACACTAGGCACAACTAGCGTTTTCATTAGTACCCTCTAATTCTCTTCCAGCATGGGCTTCCTCTACACCAGCACAGCCTCTTTCTTCACCAGCCTTCTCTCAGAAAGATGAAACCCTCATGCTTCCCCTGTGCAAAGCAATTTTGTTCCAGTGCTGTCTTACTGTGAAGACTGTGGCCTGAAGCAGGGAAGGTTAGCACAAGAGGCAAGAGCAGCAAATGGGTCCAGGTGAAAGAAAACAGCAGTGAAGATGAAGATACCACAGTGAGGTCTGTGCTTCTAAGCAGCAGTGCTAGGTCTAATCCTCAGCTTTGATGTCATGTGCTCAGCTGGCACCGTGGGACCTCTGACCCTCAAGCACACAATGGTCTTGTCTACGCAACGCCATACTTTTCCCTGGGATACTTCTGACCTCATGCCAACTGGACACGTGCCCCTGTAACCTTGCCCATATTGCCTTTTGAAGGGTTCTCTTGCATGAACAACCTTCAAAATTGCGTTTGGGTGTTTTGTTGGTGGGAGATGCCTGGAAGAGCCAGAGGCAGACATGGGGGAGAGAGCAGACAGATCAACAGTGTCATGATCTTGCTGCCTGGGGCAAGCAATGTTCCCTGTGTTTTAGCAGTGCAGACATAGCTTTCAGAAGCTGAATGCATAGAGCAGAGGTTCTCTGGTTGATGCAAGCTGGCGTGAATGCAGTAAGGACCTTGTGATATCAGTGTATTGCCTGTCTGTGGTGCAGATACTGTAAGACTTGGAGGAAGGAGATGGGTTTCTCACAATAACATGAGAAATTCAGGTACAAATTGCAGTAGAGCATTTAATTCTATTCATTCATTCATTTAATTCAGCTCAGCTCAGTTCAAAGCAGTTCAATTCTCCAGTACTTTGCTTTTTGACTTTTATACAACTATTTCTTAATCTAAAATGAAAAAAAAAATATATTCTTGATCATGTGTTTGATATAGTTGCCTCACTTTATTTTCCTCTTATGTCCTTGAACTATGAATTAATTTAGGCAAAGTATGGCTTTCTAACGTTTTTCCACCCCAACACATTTATTTTGGTTAATATATGAGGAAGTGCTTCTTGCATGACTCTTGCATGCTTCTTGCATGACAAAATTACTCTTTTAAAACATTTGAGCACACCTTATTTTCCTTTTCTTTTGACAGACTCAAATCTGTACTAAATAAGTAAGAATGAAACAGAAATAATATCACATTTGTCACAGACAAATATCCTGAATGATAGATACCTCATCAGTTTCTGTAGTTATTCTAAGACATGGTTGCAGTAAGTACCTAAAGAATTATTTCTATATTGTATCGGGAGTCCTTCCTTGTAAATAAAACTCTCTGTCAGTTTATCTCAACATGTCAAGAGGAGTGTTGATGTACATTTTAGTTTTTCATCAGTGAGAAGGTGCTTATTTGTTTCTACCTTTTAGAACATGTTATCACAGTGCCATCACAGCATCAGCACTGGATATAGGTAACAGCAGGATTTGGGAGCAATTAAAATTCCAAGTTATACTGTTACATAGTGCCAGGAACAAAACCCAGTAACATAATGCACCCACAATGCGACACTGCAACTGAAAACCAGAAAGCATCAAAAACACTATTCTGCTTGTTGTAGTTCCAGGATATAGCTCTTACAGCTTTATCTGAACGGTAGTATCACTCTGACTGTTATACTGAAGAATAATTTCCCCTGGGCTAGAGAATATGCATCTGAAGACATGGGAACTGCTATAGGTGTCATGTTAGTGAACTATGAAAAGGAAGAAACTTTTCCACAGTTTTTCAGGAAGAAAAATTGAATAAGTGATATAGTATTAAGTGAGTGGGAAGAGTTGAAAGAAGTACTCATAAATCACAGATCAGTATCAGTGATGCTTAGTATGCTCAAAGCAAAATAGTGTCAAGCCTGAAATTTTAAGATACAGCTCAGTTTTCTTTCATTACCCTAAACTAATGGATAGAGGAGGAATATGTTATCAGAATAGATTTTTTTATAGTTTTTTGTTAGTTATTTAATTTAGGGGAATAATATTACCTATTTTTTTCAACAGTCTTAAATACTTCTGTTCATTGTATTCCTTATTTGTACAAAATCAAATATACTTTATATAAAAGAGATATATTTTATCAAATACTGATGTTTGCAGTTATGTACCAATCTGATGTATTGCTGCTTTCAGAAGAGCAAGGAGCAAAAAGTGAAGAAAGTAATTCCTTCATATCCACAAGTATCAGTGTATTGCAAAGTCAACGTACAGTTGTACTTTTAAGGAAAACAGTGTAATTCAAGTGCACACAATGGGATTTTAGCTGTATTAGCATGATGAACAAAACTCTTTCTTTTAAAGTATATTGGTTTACTTGTCATCAGCCTAGATATCCACATTTTATTTCCTTTATCAGATGGCTGAATTTAATGCATCTCAGCACGGGCATAACATGTACTCAAGTATTCTATTTTGTATTTTAGGGCTTGGACCCACCCTCCCAATCACTACACAATGAAAGGATTATACATTAAAAAGAACTGTATGCAATCAAGAAGAAATTTTAATTAATCATAAATAGAACTGGTTTTGTGGAAATAATTTGACCTGACAGTTCAAGGTTTGATCAGCACATCACAGAGATTAAGAATACTTTTGACTTGAACAGACAGAGTCCCAGAGAGTCACTGCAGTCTGAAATACTTTAGAAAAGCTAGTGTGTACAGATCACACAGTGTCATTGTTTCTCTTAATGCTTCCATTCCATTAGGAACTAACGCGGGACTCTTTTAACTTCCGAGAAATCTTCCAATATCACGCTGTCCTGGTCAACACTGAAGCAACAGAGATTACAAGACATCAGACTACAATCTTTTATCCCATGTTCTGTGTGTATAAAACAAGGAGTCAGCTTCCTTTTGAAGTACTAATTGACTGTCTGTATCAATCAGCACCTAATCCCTTTCCTGCATGCATTTAGGTCTCCACAGTAACTGAGCTGCCGTTCTTTGGGGGCTAGGCTGTGAAACACTTACAGTAAATGTGTAGTATGTAAAGGGAGTAATTGATCTCCGTCTTAGAAAACCCATCCAGAAGCAACTAATGGTTGTAATTTGTGCTAACAGCGAGCAGATGAATTTGAGTTAAGAGAAAAGAACTCTATAAGAGAGCACATTACACAATTAGCTGTGAAAAAAAGAGGCATCCAACCTCATTTATTTCTTTATTTTTTTACACAGATTACCCAGGAGCAAGGAGGGTACCAGGGATTTACTGATTGTTCTGGGTCCTCACACTTCAGGTTGCAGATGTAATCACAAAGAATTTGCTTGATATTGTTAAGCACAGCTCAAATCACTACCTTGCTCATTACAAGAATTGTTAGTACAAGACCTTAAAGATGCATTTTACCCATTGCTAGGAGCACAAACCACACCCAAGTGAACTTTTAGAGCTGATAGTCAGGAGACTGAAGTGAGTTGCATTTATTTGATTGCAATCTCTGCTCCTCCCATGAAAATGAGATCAAGAGGGAGCCCACTTGGAATGTGAGTTAGTTATATGTAAAAGAGGAATGAAAGGGGCATAGTAAAGGGGTCTTGAAGGACATTTTTTCAGGAAGTACTGCTCTGTGAATTATGAGAGAAAATAATGCCATAGACCAGAGTAAATAGCCAAAAATGCAGGTTCTCAGTTGCACAGTTTAAAAAAAAAAAAAAAAAAAAAAAAAAAAAAAAAAAAAAGTAATTCATATAGGACAGTCTTTGATAAGCAGAAAAATTTTAGAAAATGAACCCTGACTTTTCAGGTAATGTGTCTCTTTTATTTAAGAAAATTATTGGAAAAAAATATATTTTAGTAATGTGATAAGTTTAGTTTTGTATACTACCAAAAATACAAGTTTTATAAAAGAATTTTTCTTCAAAAGGAAATAGTAAACTGTTTAATTCCTGGCACATAGCATTTATGACCATTTATTTCCTCCTTAACTTAAAATATTATTCTACACGCTTTTTTTCTTTCACTTTTGTAACGTTAAATTATTAACCTTACAGGCCCAAAGATTAAAGGTAGGGAGATTTTATATTCAGGCAGATTACATTAATATAATTTAAGAGGAATCATGCCTGCTCTGTAACAATTGGGAACTCACAGTATGGATCTAAGAAAGAATATTTTAAATATAGAAGGGAATAATCTGAAGAGTTACCTTTGTTAGACCTCAGTTTTATAGAGAAGTAGATGATGTGCCTGACTGATAAAGTTTCCTATCAAGTACAGGCAAAATATGTATTGAATGAAAACTTCCAAAACAACAAGTATTCTATGTGGCTCTTTTGGGATAACCAGATTGCCATAACGTAGCAGAAGATTAGTTATTAAGAAACATGGCTTTCTGAAAAATCACTCTACCAGCCCCTTTTGAAAGTCTCTGCCAATTTTTTTTTTTTTTTTTTTTTGTCAGACAATAACACAGTGTAATTAAACTTTTACTGAGTTTTTGGATTAACTTTTTATTAGGCAATTATTTTAAAATGCCCTGGTATGATTTCCGAGCTCATCTCATTTTTGTCTTTATTTAAAGCCCAGCTCTTATAGGTAACTGAGTTTTGCTTGTCTCTTGGGTGGTCACTTAAAACAGGTTTCTACATACGACCAGGATGGCTATATATAGACAGACCATGTATCTGTGTGGTGAGGGGATCAAGACATAGTGGATGGTAGAAAAATAAACAAATCAAGCTAAGTACATAATCCCACTTGTGCTACAGCTGCTTACCCCTTAGCAACCTTTTTTTTTTTTTTTTTTTTTCCCTATTCCTCTATTGCTCCCTGAGCAGTAACTACCCAGTACTTCTCCCCTAAGAGAAATCAAAGCCTTGAGGCCAGTCACCCTGATTGCTAGGGTTTTGAGGCTATGAATTTGGAGTTCTTGCTTTACAAGGGAAATGAAGCATAGCAAAGAGGGAGAGAGGAAGGATTGACCAGAGATGTGTTCAGTCAAGAGATTTTTCTGATTCTCCTCCTTCTGCTGTCCATTTAAGAATGACATTGGGTGAATCCTCACCTTTCATAATATCTGCTTGGGTCCCTTAGTTAATTGCTTTTTCCTAGGGGATGGGCAGAGAAAAAGAGGTTCATGTTTAGCTCCAGTTCTGATGTGAATGGAACCCATGCTTGTCTAAATATTCTCTAGGTCAATACTTACGTATGGAAATCATGGAAAAAATGGAAAACCATAGCTTTTTAAAGCCAGAAGTGTTCATATTATAAATTACTTCCGTGAATAGTCCTTACTGGTTTTCTTAGGATTAAGGTGCAATTTAACCAATGGTAACTAACAGAAAAGAGTTTCTGACATGGTCACACAAAATTTATATTTTATACCTAGATATTTTACCTCTTCATACTAAACAAGTCATCAGCCACATTTCATAAATTATTTTAATTTGTACTTCTTTGACTGTTATATGATTTTCCCCTCAATTCATGTTGTAGTTGAAAAAACGGAAAGTTTACTGCTATCCAAACTGCACCTCAGCTTGGTTTAGCTATGAAACAAAATAGCCAAATTCCTTATACTTTGACTTGAAAAATGTAATGAACTTTTCTTTGTTTTTCTACTCTTGCTGTGCCAGAGGAGGAAAAGAGAACAAGCTATTTATTATGTATTATTTTCCTTTCTGCATATTAATGCCTCTTGGTTTGAACTGGAAAAAGTCACTTCCTACAAACGTGTTAAGAGAGGTACAGAACTATCAATAATCAGTGTTTTATAAAGTACTGCAATAATTTATATATTCTAAGGATGAACCCATAGTTTTTCAAGGAAATATGCCAAATGTTATCCTTGTGTAACGCTCCTGTTAAATGCTTTATCAACAAGAGATAATTTAAATCATCTACCAAATTCCAGCTTTTGGTGTCATGATGGGTTACATACTAGGATCTGGCATATTTCACAACAACAGGCTGTGGTTGGGTCCTTGGACAAGGAGGCAAGGTATGAGAGGGCCATAAGGATCGCTTACTCAGTGAGAAACCATTCTTGAGCCTGGGATATTCAGAAGGCATTAGAACATTAAGTGATGGGCAGCAAAGGGAGACACGCTCTCAGAGACAGGTTTAAGAGAAGGGTCAAAGAACTGGAGTAGGTAGAAGGGAAGCCTGAGGTTAGTTCACTCAGGAGAGATGGAAAACATATTCCAGAGACTCTGTAACTCAGTCTTAAATCTCTCTCTACAGATTTGCTTAACAAGAGTAAAGTGACTAACTGCATTCTTCTTATAAGCCTCCTTCAGGGTGGTGCTAAAAGGGAGTGATTCAAGGATCTGGCAAGGCAGCGCCTTTAGAAAACTGCCATGTGAAAATCATACAATATGAAAGATTAGCCTGGCATTGGACATGTTGTTTTTAGACTGCTGTCAGGGAAATCAGTGAAAAGGACGTAGGAAGTATGCTCCTTATCTTACATGCTGCTGTACACACATCCATCACAAAAAAAAAAAAAAATATATATATATATATTTGGTTTTTACGAAGCTTTTTTTGAAGGAAACATCTGTCATTACATTGTGTATAGAGATCGACAGGTTTTGCATTCCTTGTGGTGTTATATCATGCACTTTCATCAGCTAAACAGCTAATTTACACCACCAAAACCTTCCTGTTACAGATAGAAGGAAGGATTTGATGCAACCTGAAACCCTATCTTACTCATTACCCGTCAGAGTCACTTCGCTGTAGTAGTGAATGCAGGGAATATAAGGGCATTTTAATGAGCCTTTCCCTGCAGCTGGAGAACCTCATTCTGTTTGATGAATTCTTGGTAAACAGGCATTTGCCAAAATATAAACATTTTTTTTTTAAATTAATATTTATTCTGTTCATTCTACATTTATTTGCAAAGAGGAAATGTCTGTATAAATACTTGATTAAGACCTAGAGTGTGCATTACCCAAGAGGGATTGTAGCTTATTCCTGATCACCGCAGGAAGAAAATGTTCTGAACTGATGATAGTCAAAGGAAACACAAAATCACAAGCTCCTTTTAGTATATTTGAGGTGGGATGGTGCGTTGTTGCACATTTGGAGCTTTAATTTCTCCTTCTGCCTTTTTATGGAGCTTAGGACATACATAATGACACTGCAGCGGTCGGAATCATCTGTAAAGCTGAAGAGCTTGTGTTTACTCATAGCTGGCCTTGGGGCTAAGATACAAAGTGGGAGAAAGAAGAAAAGAGAAGCTTTCCTTGCATATCACTCAGCACCCTCAGTTGCTACTCCTGCTCTCCTTGGATCTGAAAATAAGGGAGGCTTAATGTCCTCATTCAGCAAAACATTTATCATCACTTCAACTACATGAGCTCTCTCACATAGGCTTTTCCATGTCTTTACAATGTTCACCAGTTTAAATATTATTATATATTATTAAGATTACTTTTCTTTGCAAAATCACAGAATCATAGAATGGTTGAAGTTGAAAGGGACCTCTAGAGATCATCTAGTCCAAGCCCCCTGCTCAAGCAGGGATGCATAGAGTACATTGCACAGGGTCACATCCAGGCAAGTTTTAAATATCTCCAGAAAGGAGACTCCACAACCTCTCTGGGCAGCCTGTTCCAGTGCTCTGTCACTCTCACAGGAAAGAAATTCTTCCTCACACGGAAGTGGAACTTCCTGTGTTTCAATTTGTGTCCTTTACCCCTTGTCCCTTTACTGGCCCCCATCCAGAAGATCCCATCCTCCCTACATTCTCCCCTCAGGTACTTATACATCAGATCTCCTCTCAATCTTCTCTTCTCTAGGCTAAACAGGCCCTGCTCGCTTAGTCTTGTCTCATATGATAGATGTTCCAGTCCCTTTATCATCTTTGTAGCTCTACACTGGACGTGTAGAAGCTCTAGAAGTTCCATGACCCTTTACATTGCCTTTAAATAAGGCAAAGCCAGATTTTTTGTCTGGCCTCTATTCAACGGAGGTAGTTCCTAGCAGTGTATGGTCTTGGAAAGTCCATAAAGGCGAAGACATGTCTGTTAGAGCATACTCTCTGCGAAACTGTGACCTGCTCCTCTAAGCCTCAACTTTTCCTTTGCTCAGTTCTGCCAAACTTTGTCAAAATAAAGATTTCTGTCTTAAGTTTAAAAGAAACAGTGTGTTTTTTTTCATGATTGCAAATCATTAAATATCTTATTAGACCCAAAATACGTGCTTGGTTACTTCCAGATGATATCAGTGGGTCAAGGACAGTATTGATACCAGTATATCTCAGCTGGTCCTTCTTAAATCAGGTAGGTAGTGATTTTGAACAATTCCATCTTCTTTCTGAGGGTAGAATTAAATGCAAAGATGTATGTGGAAGGTCACTGCACAGTCTGAGAGGACAAAATGTGAGAACAAAATCAGACTTCTCCCTGATACACCCCCCAACATGCATGCCCAATCCATTAACAGTACTGAAAAATTATCAATACAAACTAAATGCATTTTCTTCCTCTCCTGCATGTATCTATTCATTGAAATTTCTAGGAAGAAATGTCAGATTTCAAAATAATAGAGCAATTTTTTTTTCAAAAGGAGTAACTTGCATTTGGTTTAATTTCTTCCTGTTGCTCTTTTGGCTTTGAATCTCAGGCTGATGATAATTTGCAATCATCTGTGTCACAGGTCAGCAGGAAGAATAACATCATGAAGAACCTGTGCAGCTCTGTATGGCTCATGCTTGATTCCTTTTGCTTAAAAGTCTCCATTACCCCCTTGAAAGAGTCCAGGAATGCTATGAAACACCACATGTAGAGTTTTTCAGAAATTATTTCCAAATTCGGATGAAACAAACAGTTCCAATAAGATTAAAGTACCTCGGAAGAGTGGAATTTTCCAGAAATCAAAATAGTTAACATAAATTATTCTTTTATACAGGTCTGAAGTTTGTGGAAGAAACAATTCAGAACACATCTTTCTTGCCTTATTATTGTATGTTTTGTAAAATAAATGAAGGGTCAAGGACAGACTAAGAACTGCATTTTTACGTTGATCTATTTTTTTCATATTTAACATATTTAACTTGATTGACTTTTTTTTTTTTTTAATGTTAGTTGTTCAGAGTCTTTCAAGAGATGCTTGCAGGAAAGGACCACTGTTGCATTGTGCAGTTATTGTTTTATAGGCATCCGGAGAATTTTAATATCATTATCTATCTGATTAAGCTACTGTGCCTCTTAAACTGCAATTGACAGAGTAATATCTGAATAATTTCTTTGTTCAGTGTTGCCATCATACTTTATGCTCATTCTTAACTGCTCTCTGGGAAGACAATTAAGGGCATACCAAACTATATACAAATTCTAAAACAAATAAATGGCACTCAAAAGTCAAAGTCTTCTAATTGCAATTTTTTTTTTTCCTGAAAGGCTTTTAAGTGCATTTAAGTGACATTTAAATCTTTACTTCAACCTTTAACCATATGATTAAGCTCTATCCAACTCTGTTTTACTCTAGAATCTTAGGAATTACCTCTACTCTCCCCAGAACTATATAAAAAATATTTCTTTCCCTATAAAGAGGTCATACTTTTGAACAGTTTCAAAAATTGCTAATAAATGCACACCTGCTACTAGGTACCCATTTGGAGATACTAAGCTGAAGTGATAGCACTAAATATCTTACTAAAGTATTTAGACTCTACTCTAGCAGCAAAAAAAAGTTCTAGCTTTAAATAGTATGTTTATGTAAGTCAGTCATTGTCATTTGTCCTCAGGACCAGGGGTCAGCCCTGTTTCCTCTTTTGCACAGTGGGAGAATGTATAGTGAATGGAAATAGAAATTGCAGAGATGGACCTGGACACAGCCAGTCTTGAATAAACACATATCAAAAGATGGTCTTCACTAAGGCAACTTAAGTCTAGATATAAATTAACCTACTGAAACAGACTGAGGACATATTATACATATTATATTACATATACAGAACATATTATTCATCCAGATAGACAATAGTGTTTGTAAACCAGCAATTAGTGTTTTATCATTCTAAATAAAATACAATTTACATTATTAATATACAGTTACATTAACACTTACTGAATTAATGTGGAAAAGATTCATATGTTTAAAACTGTAATATCAAAAACAAGAGACTTTTAGTATATACCAATTTTATCTGATACTATTCTCCCCTTCTTAATGCCCCCTTGGTCCTCAAGCTGACTGTGCCAGTGATCCTCATACAAAAAGGTGGGGCATCAGCATTCTGACTTCTTCACCTGGATGATTTCAGTTTTGGTGGTTGGGACCCCTTCCCCTGCAGTTTTGGGCCTGTTTAGGGCTATTTTTTTCTATATATTCTTAGCAGGCTGTTTTTTGTTTACTTGTTTGTTTGTTTTCTTCAGACAGTTCCAGGTAAAATTTGAAAGTTGCACAATAGCCAAACCATCTTCAACCATCTTCAATTAATATCAATAGCTGTTATTTTTATAAACGATGATTACCTAGGTCTGTTAGTCCTTTACCAAAAATTATATTTACAGAACTATGCAAAATAGGCTAGACATCAGCCAGTTAAACACTTGGGCAACAGTTATTATAGCTAAAACAAGATAGGATCCATTAATACCCAGACAGAAACAGATTAGTTTTGGGACTCTGAACTGTTAGGTCAATACAAAGCCTATAGGCTTTTGCCAGTAATGGCAAATATACAATTTTTACTGGCTTAGTGTGAGTGGGGCATGAGCGCATTTCTAGAAGTAAAGAAAGGTCTGATGCAGTCATGAAGGTCAGAGTCTTCCACAAGAGCTATTGCTCTGAGAATAGCCCTGTCTATTGGCCATGCAGCTTGCAGAAACACACTAATGAAGATAAAGACTCTAATGAGCTTACAGGTTTCAAAAACAGACAAGAGATTTACTCTACCTATTTTCATCGAGAAAAAGTATAATAGAGAAGCTTTGGAAGGAAATAGTTCTTTTTTTAGCCTCTAGGGAAAATCACATTAGGAAGTCGTGTCGGCATTTCAGTCTGAACAAAAACAGAGACAAGAAATAGATTAATGAGTTATGATAGGGGCTATTATTTAATTTGTTCCTCTGGGTGAGATTACTTGAAGATAGAGATGAACCCTTTAAAACTAGCATGAAAAAAATTGAAAGGAGGTGCTGAAGGCATAACTAGAATGGTAAAAGAAGAATGAAGAATAGATTAATGAATGAAAGAGTACAAAAAGCATCAAGTGAAAATATAGCTATTTTCATATCATCAAGTCAAATAGATGACTATGAGGTATTTATTGATTTTGTTCTTTGTCTAAAACGGATCATGACAAATCTTTGGTACTGAAGATTCAATTTATACTTAGATACCTTTTGAGTATTAAGCATGTGATCCTACAGTTCTCCTTAACTATAAGGGTAGAAACTAGTAGTTAGAATAGTTTTGAATTTTTTAGCAGAACTTTTGTCCTCCGAAGTCATTGATTTGTCAAAACCTTTCTTGTGGTGACATGTTTTCATGAAGTTGCTTTTGTAGGGCTTTCAGTAATAGGAGTCTCATACTTAAGATGAAGAAGCCAGTCTTATGCCATAGTGGCATCCTAGGCCAGAGCCTGGAGCACTCAAATGCTGCACATGTTGCAGATGTTCTTTCAATAGTTGATCTGGAACAGAGACATTAAATATGGGACTTTGACACACTGGAAGACTTCCCTCAAAACTAGAGAACTAGCCTTCCAAAGGTGGGTGTCACTGCTTTTGTTAGGAAATACAGAAACAGATTTTTAAGCCTGTCCCACAGGCAAAAGACTACAATTTGCTTTACCTGATCATTCTTTTCCATTTGGCATGCCATATTGACATTTAAACATCTTACAACATATTCCCCACCAGATCAATGATTTATATCATAAGCATGAGAAGACTTAATGCTAAAAGTCTTTTAATACTTAATTTATTAGCTTCTTCATACTTAATTCAAGACCATTTGTCACATGGATTCAGTTACTAAGCAGTCTTTTAAACCAGTTGAGGATTTGTCCATGAACATCACATTATCTAAAACACTTAAACCAGACAGTACTGTATCAAAAACATTCCCAAAGTTCAAATGTTGATTACATCTGCTACCTGAAAGTTGTTTTTATTTTCACACTACATTTTTGTTAAATGCAACCTCTTAATATTGCATGCTGTTGATTACTCAATAGTTACCCAAGTGTCATTCTTCTTAATTCTTATAATCTTTGACTTTCAAACAATTTCAGAAGAATTTTAATGCTTTGGTTTATTCTTCTTTGCCTTAAAGTGCATAAGATTCATATTATGTTTATTCAACAATTTACTCTTTTTATCTTGGGTAAAATTAGAGGGCTGTATTTATTCACACTGAAGTGTATCTTTATCATGGTGCAGCCTCATTGACTTAAATTCATTTTATTAATGATAATTTCTAAACCTTCATTGGTGACATTGACCAACAATTACTTTTTATGAGGTAAGACAGGCATCTGAACACGAAGTATAAGAACTGGTGACTTGGTCATAGAAGCTCACATTTTTCACTACAGCTGTTTTGTTTCTGCAGGTTTTTCACTGAACATTTTTTTTTCCCCGTTGAACAACCCCCAGCCCCCCACACCTTTAAGTGATATAGCAGCAAATCTTGCAGAAGATATAGATGTTTTTGGCCAAAAATAATCCTTTGCTTCAAGCGTGTCTTGCATTAAGAAAAGGAGCCTCTTAGTGAATTTTTATTCAATTCTTTTTCTTTTAATTCACTGTGATAATTAGATTTTTTGCTGTTCTGTATTCCTGTATTATGATTTAATTAAATTATTATAGGTTTTCCTCCATCCCACTAAAATAAAAGTGTAAAACAAAAGAAAAAAGAAAAAGAAAAAATGTGCCTAACACAAATTGTTCTACAGAGACAAGTTTAGGCCCTGCTTTTGTTTTTGCAGTATAAATAATCTCTTTGAAATATAATAAATCACTTCCTTCACCTGCATGTCTCTGTGCATGGCTGTTTGTGCTCACTCTCTTCACACTCTTTCTTTCACTTAAGAAACAGATGTTACTTGCTCCAACAGGAAGGGAAAAGGTGCTAGCAGGCTCTCTGAGACCAACTGGTTATGTAGCATGTATTATATTCCTACACCATTTTTTTCTCCTCAAGACTGACTTATTGCTTTCCACTTCTCCACATAGAAAATTTCCTGTAGCCAGAGGAAATTTAACCCTGCCATAAAATGTCCACTTAAAGGATCAGATCACCCAACTTTAGCCCCCTCCTAGTCTCTCAGTGTTTCTCACCAAAGGTTTGATCCATTTTAAAATGCACTCATTCAAGATAACGATAATGACAGTTTGGGCGTTAATAGGATTTAGGGATGCTAAATGCATACCTAGACTTCTACAGCTTATTTAGATTCCCATCATATTAGCAATCTGCAAATCTTCCTCACTGATAGTCGTTCAAGAGCATGTCTGAAATTAGTAACCTGCAATATATGTCAGCATACTGCTAAAAGAATTGTTTCTTAAAGCAATTTCCCCAGAAAGCCAGTGACTGAGTGACAAAGCTGAAAGTTGAATGTTTGCTTCTGGTATTCCAGATGGCCAGGGATGAGGAACAAGCTGGGGTTTTCATATCCTTTTGCATGTTGATAGGAAAATTGTGAAAGCAGATTCATATTTTGTGAAAATGAGTTCATATAAAAATAAAATGAGTTAGAAATAAAATGAGTTAACAAAGATTTCTCTTCTATTTGTGTGCAAGAGGAGAGATTTTCCCATGTAATCAACTGACTCAAGAACAAAAGCAAAATGAAAGACTTTAGCAAAGTTTCACTGAGTAGCTCTGTCAATGCCACCCTAGAGCTTAACTTACATGTCTTTGCTATCATGAGACAGTTTTCTTACATATTGATGGCAAAAGACTGACAATGCTGATGAGTAGTGCCAAATCCTGTGTTGTTTCTGCTGTTTGGTCAAAAACAGATGAAATTACTCCAAACTGTTCCCCTGGGCCCCCAAGCTAGTATTTGACCAGACTAAGGAAGTGAAAGCCTAGTGTGCTAACCAGCCCTTAGCTGTGACCTCATCAAAGCACAAAGCATCATTTTAAAGGTAAATTAGAGTTATAAGATCAGTCAAGCTCTTTATGAGTGAGAAGAGAAACTAAAAATAAGATATTAAATAAATATATGCACAGATTGTTTTGGTGTTTTATCACATACTCTTAACCCAGGCCTTCTCAAATCTTATATCTTTAAAATATTAAAGCGACCAAAAGAAAAGCTGAAGTCTTTGTGAGTAGAAGGTGCATTCCCAGTATAAAAACAAAGGTGATATTTCAGCTGAAAAAAGGAACTCACAAAAAATAATGACGTGGAATTGCACTATCATTATGAGATGAGAAAAAAATGTTCTGGTAATTTTCATACTAATCACTGAGTAGAATTTTCTATAATTTCCCTGTAGGCTGAATAAGCAGAGAAAAAGTAGAAGCAGGGAGGCACTTGGAAGGCATTTCCGGTCATTAAAGAAGCAGCTGGACTGAGAGTTTAAATTTATACAAAAACTCCAATGTTTTCAGATTCATCTTTTGTTCTTGGCCTATTCCTCTTTCACAAATGCAGGCAATGCATAGTTCTGTTCTGCAGTGTAGATTATTTTTTGCAGTCTGAGGTGAGAAAATGAATACGGTTTACAGTTGAATACATATTTTTTTAACTGTCTCATAGTTGAGGGATGGGATTCAGCTGCCGACTATGACACATCACAATATCTACACATACATATATGCAGTGTAGATGTCTACATTTCACCTAGAGGGTCTAAATTTACATGGGACTTATGTTAATATTTAGACGATATCCAGTCTTAATTCTGTAACAGTAGGCATCAAGGCAGTGATTCATGTGTCTACTCACAGCTGTCAAATATCTCTCATGCCTAGGTATCCTGCCTGGACTTCATTTGCTGCTCCAAAAAGGTGCTGTTTCTCATAGCTCTAAGATTTCTTAGATATCCAAGGCATCTCCACTGGCGCTAGGTACGGATGTGGGGGCATATGAATCAAGCTCCTTGTGTTAAGTGAGATGAATTCCTATCCAAAGTATGCAGAGTGCTTTAACAGTCAAAAAAAAAAAAAAAAAAAAAAAAAAAAAAAAAAAAAAA
>JAYECN010195648.1:0-26104 GCA_035222435.1 Microcambeva ribeirae
TTCGAAAGCCACAAAAAAAAACCCATTTTTTTTTTTTTTTTTTAATGCCCTCCCTCGGTTGTTTCCGAGGGCCGGTCGTTTCCCTTGAAGCTGTGAGCGGTTGACGGCGGCCCCGCGTTGTTGCTTCCCATCATTACCGCGGCTTTGGGGCCCGTTAGCGGCGACCCGAGGGGTCTGTCGTTGTATGGGGATGCTTTGGAAGCTGCGCCTGTGCTCTGGCAAATACGGTAGCACATTACTATTGTTGTTACTATTATTGTTACTTTTGCTGTTGTTTTATTTAGTGTAAAACCTTAAACTGGCTTGCCCTGTGTGTTGTCTTGAAGTGCTTGTGTGCAACTCCTGCTCCTGCATGGGGCAGGGATTCTCCCCCCTGTATAAAGGAAAGGGTTTGTGTGCTTTAGTCCGGTCTTAATCTGTAATATTATCCTGCAACAGCATGTCCTAAACTTTAAGCAATTTCTTAGTTTGGGATGCCTTGATCTGCTTTCCTGACTAGTATTAGAGCCAGTGGGAAAAACTTCAGGAGAGAGTTGCCAGATGCATGATCCTGGTGCGGCTCTGGGCGTGTGAGCTCCTGTCACAACAACCTGCTGGCTTTGATGGGAAGTGTCACAGGAAGGTGCCGTGTTAGGGCATTTCTGGAAAAGAGAGCAAAGGAAGGAAAGTTTTGGGTTCTTTTTCAGTCATTTAATGATTGACAATCTAATGTAATTTAGTTGCTTCTTCTCTTTTCTGAACAGCAGAAAAGCAGCTATTTCAAATATAAATGTAAAAAGTTAAAATATAAACTGGCAAAGCCACTGTTATATTCGAAGGAGGAAAAAAAAAAGACGTTATCTAAAAAAGGCATTATAGTAGGAAATTGCTTGTGATGCCTGTATTTTTTCTGTGTGGAATAATCTATTTACATCCCATTTTCTCTCTCATATGTTGCTCTTGATTGATTGCTGCTAGTTAGCATGTAGGTACAGTCACAGATTTTCAGAGTAGCTAGAGTAATTAGGCTCCATGGGCACCTAAGTATTTAAAGACACAAATGTTCATTCTGGAGGTTGTTTTGAAAACCAGCCTAAAATCCCTAGGGACTGAATGTCTAAACTGTGTTGCAAAAATCTTCCTGAATTGTGAAGTGCAGACTTGGACACCAAAACACTTTTGAAGAAATGTAATGTAGGAGTTAAGGATAATGTTTTTAAAGAATCTTAGGCTCTCAGTCTTGCTTTCTGATTTCATGAATACAATGTTTTGTTCTGATTGGCAAATACTCCTGCCTGGAATCTTTAGCAGTAAGCAGTAACTTGTAATGTTTTTTCTTAATTAGTAAATAATTAGATTACAAGATAAGGCTTTGGGGATTTTATGCACTCCTTACCCCAGAGTTTTGATGCAAAGCTGGACTAGGGGGAAATGGCCATGAACTGGGTCTTTAGTCAATTTTCCTGGCCTTGCTCAGGAAGGGCAAAGCCGAAGAGTGACTCCTTGTACACAAAAACATACCCCGGGGGTAGCCTTAGCTCTGTGTCATCCCCTATGGTGGTTTCTTCATTCCCCTGTACCTGGACAGTGTTAGGATTTTTTTTTTTTTTTTTTTTTTTTTTCCTTGATAATCGTGTGTCCTCAAAAATACCTATTTTTAGAGGATTTTCACCAGGTAGGGTAGCTTGAATCTGTTTTAGAGACAAAGGGTGTAAAAGAGAAGTGTGTTGTTATCACTTTCGCTTCATTTACTGCTCATACCTGTGCTTTTTTTATTATGGAGAATAAGATTTTGGGTGCCTAATAAGTTAAATGGGGCGGAGAGTTTGCTTTCAGTTTTATACAGCATTGGCTGTGTTATAATTACTTGGCAGTTAATCTTCAGTGGCTGCTGGTGAGGACAACAGTGTTTGAGGTGTGGGTGGTAAAGTCAATAACTTGTACAGGTCAGTGCTGTACTTACCATTGTGATTAACTTTGCAATTTGCTCTCCTTTTCAAACATCGAGGCCAGATGCTTCATGCTGAGGGTGGTTTGTGGTAAACACGTAGCACTACTGAGGAGTAAAACACAGCATTAGAATTTTCTAGTGGGCGCTAGGATGCTTCAAGCAGCTGCTCACAAAGGTCCACGCTTGTAACTTAGATGCAGCCTGGTCTTTAATGGTAGGTTTAAGAGTTGGTGTAGAAAAGTGTCTGTAAAAACATCAATTCTTTCCATTATGGGAAAGTTGCCTCCTGTCCAAGTGTTTCACTATTTTGTATGTACTTACTACAACAGGGTGAATGGCAGTAGTGGCTTCCTTGTGTTATGGATGGGGAGCTGCAGCAAAGGGGCTAGGGCTCAGCATTGCAGAAATATTCAAGTGTCCTAGCCCTACTGGCTGAAATGCGCATAACTATTCTAATTATACATCGTGATAGTACTCAAACGTTTAGTGGCCCTCCTTGGATGCCTGTTGTACCACTTTTTCTACCCCAAGAAGTTGTACTTATGTGTTTGGGTACCCTCTAAGTATTTTCAGGACTTACTGACGGCCCGTTAACACTGTCGCACCTCTAGGTGTCATTAAGTTTAAAGGATGACAATGGAGTTTGTACTCTATCAACTTCAAGTTATTTAATAAATAAATAACAACGTAAAAACAAAGCTTCCAGGATGCAGATGGTCTGTGTGCAGGGGCTGCCTGAGAAGGGTCTTGAAACAGCAACTGAAATTGGGCAAAAATACAAGCTTTCTGGTTGTGCTCATGAGCCTTTATTTGAGGTTATAGATGTTTATGTATCACCTGGCTCTTCCTCCAATGAGGAACAAAACAAGATAAAAATCTAGAGATCTTTTTGTATGAAGCTGTTTTTCTGATAAGTTCAGCTGGTGAATCAGTTCAAAAAGCTACCAGTATATGGCCAAAATGTGTGCTGTGCTCTGAAAAGACTGTTTTTTTGCTTGTTAAATGCATTATCTCTTGCACCTTGTTAAAACAACTTCTAGAATAATTTTATCTTACTGTATTTTATTATTTTTTTTTTTCTCCCCCCTCTAGTGAAACCAAAAGGCTGGAATTAGAGAGAGAACTGCTTGACTACAGAAAATCTGATGCGTACTTGTAAGACAACTTGAAAACTTAATCTGATTATTTTATTGTATTTGTGAGGGTTTAGGCATGATGTGATTCTTTTAGAATGGTATCTTGACAATTTTTATAACAGTAATTTTATATTCACATCCTAAATATAACACGAGGTTCTTGTCTCTAAGTTACTGATGAAGTACCTTCCATAATAATGGAAGTTCCATAATTCCATACTAAACACCTTTCTCTGTTTTAATACTGACATGTTGTCTTAGTAGTGAATGATATTATCTGGTTGTGTGCAACTTTTGCAAAATCACAGTACCACAGTTTATGATAAAAAGTCCTAGAGTCTCGGGACTCTTAGACTTCAAGGATTTTCTGGTCCTGGTTTATTTAGGGTTTCTTTCCTCAAATGTGGCTTGTAAAGCTCATCAAAATTAGTCTTCTCAGTTACTTCCAGAGACTGAGGGTTAGGTGACCAAATCTCTTAGGAACTCCTGTTCTTAAACAGGGCCTTTGTTAGAAAATTAACCTGTGTATTCAGAGGGGGGAAAAAAAAAGGCTAAATATGACTAAATGCATCTACTTTCTTTTCTATTTGATCTATTTTAATCTAATGCATCTTGAGATGGAGTTTCTCTGAAAGTATTGGCAGCTTGGGGAATTCAGTTTGCAATTTTGCAGCTGATTTGAGCTGTCCTGTAGGCAAACTGAGACCAGAAGAGATGATTCTGCCTGCCCCTGGTTTATATTTTCCCTTTGTTGGCACTAATAGCGTGTGGATGCGCTGTACTCAGGTGAGAGAACTGATTTGTCTGAAAACGAATCTGCTTTTTTTGCGTGGATGAGAACTAGTTTAAGGATGTTTTCAGCTGGATGGCTCTTGGCCTGATTTAGCATGTGGCTGTGCAATAGATAGTACTAGTATAAAAAAGAAAGTCCGAGGGAGATGCTGCTCTTGGTGGCAGATTGGATTTAGGCTGGCTTAAAGCAAATGCAAAATCACAGTCCTAATAACACAGCTTGTGTCTCAAAATACTGCTTTCATTTTGAGTTAATGTGATATATATGTCTAGAGCACAACCCGTTTAAAAGTAGTTTTTCAGAAGTTTAATATGTTTATTTTTCGAACACGAAAAATCATGTTCAGATCTTAAGCTATATACCAATAACATCGTGTAAGTTTTTTTTTTTTTAAATTGCAATATCCATGTATTTAATTTTGAGCTTTCAATGCAGTTTCTTGTTTTCCCCCATAGAGCGAAACTGAAATACATGAAGCTGAAAAAGTACTTGAAAGAAATAGAGGAACGGCAAAAAAAGGCTCTTCTGCGAAATCAGATGTTTTTGAAGGAATTTATTGAATTTGAAGCTCATATGAAAACTTCAAGTGCAGAGATAATTCAGAAGATGGAAGTAATTTTTTTCAAGATGTAATACAATAGTGTTTGCTGCTATTACAATGGTTGCTACATTGGTTTTATTCATGTATTATGTACATATTTTTTTTTTTAATTTTTCTGGTATGAGTACCATAAATGATCAGTAAATCTTGCCCTCACCTTATTGTCAATGGCTCCATCAATGATGGAAGTGTAAGAGTAAGGCAACTCCTTTTAACTAATAATTATCATGCTTGAACTATCTGGAATGAGGCAGAGCTAAAATGAAGCTGCGGTCGATCCGGTCACTAGACTGTTAACTGGCAATACGTCAGCAATGGTAACAGAGAAAGCTGTTCTTGCTGCAGTGTATAGCACTCAGATTTTTGCTCTTGATGATGATGTTGTGCAGGTACATAGACCTCCAGAGGTGAGCTCTGTATTAAACTTCCCTGCTGTGGTGGTAAAGTGAAGCCTGAGGAATGTTTCATCACCTTGTGTCCGTAGCTGTGCAGGACAACTAATATGATAGAGTTAATATTAAATGACTGCCATAAATGGAACCAGTGCCCAGCAGAGTATTTACTTCTTGCTTGCTTCTTTATAACACCCAAAGGAGATGGCAAATGTTTTTCTTAGCTTCCTTCACTCCTGACCATGACTGTTACCATCTCAAAGGTATGCATTTGCCAAAGGGAGCTTATCAGTGATTTTTCTTAATGTTGACAATTGGAGAACTTCTACTGGGATGAAATATTACAAAGTCTATTAAACTAATACACATCCATTTTTAGTTTTAAATGACTAACTAGTTTAAAAGTTTTTGAAAGTGGTAGAAAACATGAATGGTCATTCCATTTGAGAAGCAAGATTAAAGCTGTGCTATCAAGGTCAGCGACCTTTCAGCAGTTACTTTTACACCTCTGCTACTAGTCCTGTGCCTGTTAGTTTCAGCTGTTCAGGTCAGGAGTTCTGACTGTAGAAACAGTCGCCAGTAAGTCAACTAAATTCTGAAGTGTTTCCTCTTTGGAGGGCTGTTCTTGTCTCCTGGTAATCCCTACTGGGCTCTATTTTCCCCATGACGCCTGGAACTGGAAGGGAGTGGGAACTCTTGGGTCTTCTTTATGTAGTGAGTCTACCTAGAACTTTTAAAACAGTATAATAAAGCCTGTGGAAGTAAAACCGGTGTTTATAGTGATTTAAGTGTTGAGATAAAATCAGCTATTACTAGGCCTCAGTTGTTGTGTGTGTGTGTGGTGGTTTTTTTTTTTTTAAGGCTTTAGTAAAACTTGATTTCTTTGCTTGCCTATCTTTTAGCCCCTCTCATTTGCAAATATGAATAGACTTTTTTGTTTCTCTTTTTAATCCTCTTAGGGTGACTGCAGTCAGGCCTTTCTTCATGGTTTTGTATCAGTCATACTGTTTATAGGCTGACTGTTTGCATTTGTATTGCTTTTTTAATAATTAGTACAAGTAAGAAACCTCTATAATAGTAAAGAGCTTTCTGTGTGTCTTTTGTCCTAAACATTTGAAACAAACTTGATCAGGATCCATATTTAAAGTTTTATAATAGAAAAGATATTTTCTAATCATAACTCATGACTGAAGTACTTCCAATTTAATAGGCTACTGCTGGGCAGCAGCCCTACCTTGAGGATTTTGAGCTATGTTATTAATAGCCTGCTGCCTCCTATTAACTGCAGAACAATTAGAGGTGCTGCAAAATGATACCGAATGGTAATGGACTCAGATTTAAAAATAATTCTGGTGGTATCTGGTCCTGCACTGAATAGGTGGAGTCGGGATTTAAGGAGGCAAAAAATCGGTGTTCAGTTCTTGGATGGCAATACAGGACTGAAAGATGTTGGGGACAGGCTGGGCATTGGGGGCAGGAGATAACTGATCTGTCTGTGTGCTGAATCCTTCAGAAGTAAGGAAGTTCTTTGGAAATGGGCGGTAATTCATTCCCACTGCAGTAAATCAATTAGCTGGCTAGCACCCTGTGTCTGTATAGCGATCTTAATAAATCTCGCTGCTATCCCAGCTGGTGGCTGGTAATTTTAAGCCTCTTGGGTCTGACTTTCATGGAGCAGTTTTTCCTTGTTTTTTTTGCATAGAGCTTTCAGCTGCCCTCTTGGGAGCCTGCTGGCCTTGGACACCTTGTATGTCCTGCTGCCAGCATGCTGGGAAGCATGACAGGGCACCCCATGGCATAGGGCAGGGGCTCTGAGGTGAGACTTAAGGCTCTAGGTATTTTCTACTCTTGTCCTTAATTCAGCTTGCTTATGTGTAGCTCAGAGTCTGTTCTGGGACATTATTTCCCTTGTTAACTGTGATACTAGATTTATTTCCTTGGTGTTCTTAGGGCTTTCCTTGAGTACCTTCATGTCATTGTGTATTGGTACGCTGCGCCCTGGGTTGATCTGCTTGGGTGTTTTCATTCATTACTTCCATTTTGATGTTTCTATGCCATCCATTTTACACTTGCTGGGTTAGACTGATTTTTCTGATCTGTTGAACAAAGCACAGATTACAGACCCTTCATGTTACAGTTCTGAAAAGCCCACTTGTCATGGATTGCATGACAGTTATAAACAATGCAATAATTTCATTTATTGTGAAAGTACCCAAACAAATTACTATATTCCATTTTTGCTAGAGAGAATACTTTTTAGGAGGGTTTTATCATAACTATATGCAGAATTTATTGTATAGCGGTAGCTGACAAAACTGCTTTGGCTTCCTAATTTTTTTTTTTTGTGCATGTGTTTGTGTCCAAAGTTTGTCCAGTATTTGTTGGGACCGTAAGTAAAATCACCTAAGCTTTTGGGGAAAATCAGTGTTATATCCGAATTTACTTGGAGTACGGGTAGAATTATTGCATGGGTGTTTGTTTCTAAATATTAACGTTTTAAAATATTATGAATTGCTTCTGTTACCTGGAAAATAGCAGACTTTCTTGAATTTCTTACTGGAATGGAGCACAGAGCTGTTCATTATTTCAAGACTCAATTTTGTGCACATTATCTGATGCAAAATAGGTATTGAAGTGCGTTCATTCTGTACCAGTGTAACTTGTTATTGGGGTTTGCAATTACTAACAAACAGGACTAATTATAGGTGCTGCATGTGCTTGGCTTTTAAGCAGTAGCCCTCCTCTGAATGTGTTACGTTCAGTCAATTAAACAATGTAGTGGAGGTGAAGATATTTTATGCAGTTGCTTGTTAGTAACACTAGAGCAGGGTGCCTTTTATGCTGTATTGCTCTTTATAACATCTGCCATATATATATATTTTTTTTCTCCTTAGAATAGCTCAGGGGCTTTAAGATGATGCATGTAAAACAGATGCTAAAGCTCTTTTCATCACAAAGCAGTTGAGTCATTGTCTGGCTACAGCAAAAATAATTTGGCATTACAAAACACATTGTGATTAAGTCTGAGTCAAGTTCTTACTACTTCGTAGGCTGCTAAATTAGATTAAATGAATAAATCTATATGAAAAGCCTGCAGAAGGCTGCGTACAAGCCACCTTGCTTGTCCAGGGAAACAGGAATATTGGGGGAAAAAACGATGTTTCTGGCTTTTTAAGTATAGGCAAATTAGAGGGATTCTTGGCATCACACTTGAGAGTGCACAACTTGCACAGTAGTATATTTTGATTTGCAGTTGATATTTGTTGCTTTGTGTTTGTTCTTGCCTTTAATGTTATGCAATGGTTTTGTTCATGTTTAGGTCCAGTATGGAAGAGAAATTAAAAGTGTGTTATCCCATCAAGGGAGTAGCTTGTCGGCACAAGGTGAAGAACGCAATGAGCAGGTAATGCAAGATAAGTGGGGGGAATGTGTGTTTTAATACAGTACTTCAGAGGGAAGTACCTTAGTGTAATAAGAGCCAAATATTGTCACGTGAAGACTTTAGGTGGGGTGTTTTTACTGTGGCTGTTGCACAGTGTTGTTTAGACACCTAAGTGAAGTAGAATAACCTGGATAATTGGTGTGGTTCTTTCAAAGAACTAGAATTAAAAAAAGGGGAGGGTGGGAAGTCTAAATGTTTATAGTTGTCTTTGCTGGGTTTGATCTTTGTGTGCTAAATAATATAAAAATGGTATGAGCCTAGGAAAAATTATTCTTGATGAATGATTTTTTTTTTTTTAAAAGCCTCAATTGATTTGTATGTTGTATTTGTAATTTTGTGCATTTTGACCTTTTCCTCAGAAGAAGCAAAAGAGATCGCATATCTAAGTAACAGACAAAAAGACTGACAAGGAATACTTAAATATATTCTGCTATATATCTGCAGTAATGCAGGCTTCTAATCCCTCCTCCTATCTCCATATAAATGATACAGTTCAAGACCATAGCTGTTTTCTTCACTAAAAGCAGTAAAGCCCTTTTAGATGAAATGTCTAAAAACATCTTGTAATAACTTGGAGCATGCTGGCAAGAGTAGTCACTTGTGACTATGTGTGAAACCCCCTCAGCTAGTCGATATTGTAATAAGCAGCAATGGTAGCATCACTCCATTATGCAGGAAAGCCACCAGCATGCTTGTCCCTTAGGCTATAGCATTCATTAAGAAAAGCTTACTGGGCTGAAAGCTGGAAACAGATGATAACGGGATATGATTTTCATATTTAATGCATTCCTTGGAAGAGTATGTGTGCTGCAGATTGATAGAAGAATCAACTGCTACTTTACTAAAAGACTTTCTAGTTTGCCCTATAGCTACCGATGGAATCATTCAGCCAAGAAATTAACTTTTTCTCCTTTTACCTGCTTTATGTATCTGCTAAGCAGCCTGCCTGGCTGCCAGTAAATGTTATTATGCAGTTAAATGTTTGGTATTTAAGACTCTTATCAGAAAAGAAACAGAGGCCACACTATTTTGTTTTTATAGTAGGAGGAAGGTTCTCGTTTTTCTTTCTTTGGTGCATTAGCAGTTGTTAATCTGAGTTTATAGGAAGTTTCCCCCCATAGATTAAAAAGTTAAAAACCTTGAATTTAGAGCATTCTCTAGATGATAATATACAAAGCAATGAACCTTAGCAACCTTGACCTATATAAGCAGGCCTTCAGCAATCTGTGTACGTTTAAAAACATAGTTTACATATGTGAAAAGATGGGTTTACTTTTGAATACTGGATTCTTTAATTAAAAAAACATTTGTGTGGGGGTTGCAATTTTTAACCTATGAAAAGCTGTTTTTACATAAATACTAGAGCCTTGGAGGCTCATGGTGACGCTTTGATTTTAAAAAAGGTTAAAATGTTTTGGACAATACAAGAGCTTGTTACATAACCTAATGGGTCACTGTCCAATCAAGCTATAATTATAATTTAATATAAAGTCTTTTCCGTCCCCTTTTTTCTCCTTCTCATTCTCCTTAAATATAAAGATATTGCACTAAATTATATCCTTGTGCCAGGGAGTATAACCTGAGTAAATTATCACAGCTTAAAAACCATTGCCTCTTTGGGATGCTTGATACTGTTTTGCCTGAAATAAGGCTGTTCTGAAAAGGTACCTGGAGAGGTATAACTGCTGTCCCGGTGGATGGTCTGTTAGTGTTTATATCCCACATCTCGGATCTTGTTTTACAGCTCAATCTTTTTTTTTTTTTTTTTTTTTTTTTTTTTTTTTTTAGACTCGTCATGTCTAAAAGACAATTTACTACCAGCTCACTTAATCTACTGAAATTATGTTGAAAATGGCAGAAATAGTGTCAATTTAAAAAAAAAAAGGGGGGGGGGCACACAAATCATCAGAGCTGTTAAAATACTGTTGCTTATGGACTAGTTAGGATTGCAGTGATCCTGTGGTAACGTTGTCAGTGATGCTTGATCTTCCATTCATCCCTGGTTTCCATGGCAGATTTTGCTGGCTTGTTTTAAGACAGGTTAGGTCAGCGTTTCTCAAAGCCTTAATTCTGAGAAGTTTTGTGAGAGATTTTGTTAAACTAGTACCTATTGGTCTCAGTTTTGTGTTTTTATGCGAGTGAATTTCACTGTTGGTAAAGAAGGTAAGAGGTTAATTAAGGAAGCAACTGCCTAGAAGTCCTATGCTGTAATGTATACAGCTGGCATGGTAAAGTCTCTTAAAAATGGTGTTTGAGAACCTTTAAAACAAAGGGAAAGAGGATAACCTAGACTTGTGTATAGTAGACTCATCACAGCAAACTGCTTTAGATACAGACAAATTTGGAAAATAGATTATATTTTGTATGCCTTTGGAGATGAGAAAAAGCATTAGTTTCCAAGCCTTGCTGCTTTTTATGTAATTTTGCTGTTAATAAAACAAATGAGACAAAGCTCTTCTAGACCATCAGTCCTGCCAACTGCTGCAGGTGCCTCCAAGCAGTTGAGATCATGCTGGTACCCTGGGGAAGCATCTTGTAGGGTTGGTTGCTGCTGTGGTGGTAGTATCCTGAATTTGGAGAGGGAGAAATAGGGTGTTTTGTTTGTTATGTCTTGCCATTGGTGTGATCACTGGGCAAGACACAGGTGAAGGTAAACTGCTTGGAAGGATAAGTTTGTAGAAAGAAGGCAATAGCAAAACTGCTAAGATGCATTAATAGAACTGATTATGGCTGGGTGGCCTCCTCAGCTCCTTCTGAGGGCACTGGCCTTCTCTAGACATCCTTTTTTCACTCCCTTATTCAAAGCGGGCTTCGGGAGCACCTGCAGCAACTGCTTTGAGCAACCTTTTCCTGCCACTCTTCTCCTGGACATTGGGAGTATTTCAGTGCAAGGGGAGGGGACTGGTAACTTTCTTCTTCACTCTCTGCTCCAGACATTTATTTGTATGCTCCTAGCTCTGGGATACTGCAGTACATAAGTCACAGGTCACCAAGTGATATACAAGGTAGTATACAAATAAAAGTAATAGTTATAGTAGAATTAATAATGGTGAAGAATTTTCAGTGATTTCTACTGGTAGGGCAATATGTCTTGCTTTCTTAGAAGGTTTTAAAAATTAGTTTCATTCCTTGTACTTCAGTCTATTTTAATATAGCTGGGGCTGCAATAGGCTTTTGCCACTGGCTGTTTTGGCTCACAGAATTTCTGCTGGGCCACTGTCACTTTTTTTTTTTTTTTTTTTTTTACACTGTTTTTCAGAAGAATTTTTTTCCCCATCCTCACTATCTGCCAATTTCAAATCCCCCATATAATCCTCCACATAATCCTTCTTGTGCATGGTAGCAGTGGGGAAGGTGTTTTTTTCCAGGTAACATGGCATTTTTAAAGGAATGTTTTTTAAGTGTTTATATAATTCCTTATAATGCTATAATGTTGTAGAGAGCATTTCTACTCACTTCTATTCCCTTGCTAGTAAGTGGGGAGAGTTCTCCAGAACAAAGCTGAACTGGAGATGCACAAATGTGTAGCTGTAAGTTCCAGACGTGCAGCCTTGATGAAGGGTGTTGGTTTTGAGACGATTTGATGAAGCAACTTTCATAAGCGGCTTGAAAACATGAGGAAGTGGGTGGTGGAAATGGCCTTATAAGCTCATGGGATTTCGTATTTTAAAACCACAGCAAGAATTGAATGCCTGGAACGTTAACTATTGGAGTTGTCAGAAGCCATATTGAAAACGAAGGCCAAGCAGAAGTTCTCCTGCAGAGTCTTGCTAGCTTCCTGTAGCGTCGTAGATAACTGGCTTACCCTGTGTTAGAATTATTCATTTTTAAGATTATTTTGTAATTTTTTTTTTTTTTTGAAACCTTGTAATCAAGAGAAGTGATGAGGTAATTATTGCCTTTTAGATGGTAACTTTGACTCTACCTCTACTAGTTTCTTCTGGGACTGAAAATAGCAAACACTTACCAAAACCAGCTTAGCCTTTTGCAGACATAGGGATGTTTCCACCTTGTTTCTTTAAAGCAAACAAAACAAACAAAAAAAACTACTGAAAATATTTAAATTAATGACTGCTCTTCAGAAGCCAGCATGTAAACACCTGGAAATTCCATTTGCAACTTTATTTTTTTAATCCATATTCAACATGTATTTTTTTCAGGTGCCGCTCATTGCAAGACAGGCAGGAATTAACACTGGGACAGCCACGTCAAGGGGATTGTATCACCCAGCAACAATCTTTATGGGCCGCCAAATGTCAGCCATCTCAAGCACTGAAGATTTCAGCACACAGCAGAAATCTTTCCAGCCCACAAAGAGCTTTTCAATTTCTGACCCATATTCATGCAGACAGGCAGCACAGAGCAGTAACGTGACAGACAGCTGTGTAGTACAAACTAATAGTGATATGCAGTGCTTAAATAAGCCTGACAAAATAGATGTGGAGACAGATCTCCAGATGGGTGAGGAAATGCCAGTCACATCCAGTATATCATCTGAGAATGGAAGAACTTGCTGCTCAGCAATAGAAAGTAATATGAATAACAGGCAAATTAATTTAGCAGGAATTGAGAAGTCTGCTGAACTCAGCCTTCCACCACATCAAAGATTAAGTCCAGAGAACAGAACCGGTGATTTAGAAAGTGACAGTTCTAGCAGATCGGTAAAAGCAGTAGTGACATCTGAGCACTTGGGAGCAAAAGAAGGAAGATCTAAACAGCCAGTCCCCTCGATATCTACTCCTGCCCCGATCGTGTCCAAGAAGGAGCATCCACAGGAAGGTTTGCCAGGTATGACAGTGCATGTGTGCCTGTGATGGCCTTGTCTCTACTCGGTTGTCTGCTTTAGAAGGTGTGTATGACCACATGGTAGAGCAAATAACTCTGCAAATGGTAAGAAAGAAGCTGGGGTGGGTTTTGGAGGAGTGATATTGAAAGACTTGGTAGATGTGTTGAGCTGTGCAGGAGATGTTTGTGTTTCTTCTAAGTCAAGAGAGACCCATCTGGCAGCATCAGCAAATCAGCAAGTCCCACTATGTCCTTTTCCTTCCTTTATGTTGCTACTGTTTAGCATGCAGGCTGTTTGGTTTTGAGGCACTGATCTTGGTTGATATTTTGGTTCCATTGTATGAGTTGGCATTGCTGTGGATGCTGGAAATGCTCAGGTGGGGTCAGTGAAACTGCAAAGCCTGGAGCTGTCACTGCTGGCTGTGCCTGTGCTGCAGTCTGACTCACTTCAGGCTGCTGAGCTGTGGAAGAGAGAGGCTCCTTTATTCCTTTCTTTGCAACGCTGCGTAAAACTTTTTCTCTCTTGACTTTGTATGATTTGTGCATGTGACTAAAGGGTCTGTTTTCTGTCTTACGTTGGGAGACCACAGAATGCCTGAGCTTGGAAGGGACCTCTGGAGACCATCTAGTCTAATTCTCGCTATCAAGCAGGGTCACCTAAAGCAGGCTGCCCAGGACCTTGTCCAGGGTGTTTGGAATCTCTCTAAGGATGGAGCTTCCATAAGCTCTCTGGGGAACCTGTTGCAGTGCTCAATCAGTGTCCCAGGAAAGAGCTTTCCTGTTTGGATTATAGTCTGTTAGCTGTGTATCCTCACAGGGTGAAAAATGCACTGGCTTAGATGAAGGACACTTTTACAGCATTTGCTTCAACTATCACCTGGGCATGAAATTGGTACCTAGAGGTGATCTAGTCTTGGTAGAAATCAGTTCATCAGTGTTGGTACCACAAAGCAAAGTTTTACAGAAAGAAGATGGGCATCATGTCAGTGCCTTCAGCCCATCCAAACACCAGGGAAGCAGCCTTGTTGGTGGGAAGGCTGCTCCCTGCCCTCCTGCTGTCCGAGGTCCCGGAGAAAGTTGGGGCCACAAACAGGCGCCAGCTGCTGCTGTGTTGGGGAATCACGCTTGATAGATGCCACTAGAGAGCTCTCCCTTCTTTTTCAGCCTAGATTCCCCTCCTACATGAGGGATAGCCCTGGAATGAGAAGGGGTATGGCAGTCCTCCCAAATAGGCAGGCACAAACCCATGGATCTGTGTGTATGTTTTTTCTCTCTTTTTTTTTTTTTTTTCCCCTACTCCTTTTCCTATGGTACTGTGTTTGGAGCACAGTGGTGTGCCTATTTTTCTCTCTTTATTGACATGGTTTCCTTGCAGGTCATTCATTTAGATATGCAGAGGTTTGTTGGGGGGGACCCCTGTTCAGCTTCTCTTGGTTCCTCAGGTGTTCTGAGGCTCTACAGCTCTGTGCTCCTGCTCCACCAAGGATGCTTCTTGTCTTCATCTGGTAAAATGGTGGCTGGGTCTCTTCAGCTCTGTTTCTCAGGACCTTGTCTTCTTGCCCTCCACCATGAGCAGACAAGATGAAGAACAGGGCATGTGCAAAGAGGCAATTTAAAGTGAGTAACTGTAGCTGGGGCATCTATTTTACTTAGCTCAGAAGTTTTGGATCTTCTGCAGTCTTTCCTAGTGCCTCCTACAAGGCTTCTTAAAGCAATGGTTTTATAGCCTTGTCACCTACTCGGGATAGACCTCAAAGTTTATATGAACTCCAAGATCACTGTCCTGGTGGGGTGCTTTCTGTTGGGTTGGAGGCTTCTTCAAGTGCATTGTGCTAGGTCTGATGCCCTTGCCCATGTGTGGAAGGGCGAACTGCTCAGAGCTGCTGTAGCTCTGTGTGATGTGACATTTATCCAAGCCTAATTTGAGCCAATAGTAACTCCTGCGTTATAGCAGTAAAGTCATCTTTGCTTTCTGTCCACGGTTTTCTTAAAATGAGGCTTAAACTAATTCTAGAGATGTAATGTTCATTTATGCCTCTGGGAAAATATGTATGGTTTCCATATGGGGTTGACTTCCTTCCCCTTCCAAAATTTGTGCGGATTAGTTCAACCATTTCTAAAAAATGGGATTTGGAAAGATAGGCTAGGAATCAGTATTTTCACTTACTTTACTGCCTGAATTATTGTTCTGCAGTTTCTTCCATGCCTTGCTAAGAAATCAATGCAGTTTGCCCCAGCTGAAATGTTCTGCTGGGATAAGATTCTGTACCTCCTTTCAAAGACCAGACTGCTATTTTTTTTCCCTCCCTAACCATTTTGACAAGATGTTTTCTGTCCAATTTTACTAGCTTGATTACTTATTTTCACAGTAAGCTAATGGACTTGTTTTTAAAGTCCTGATGTCAGATGTGTCACTAAGTAACAGTTTATTCCCTTTAAACATCTTTCAGGAACATTCTCTCCTGCCTTTCCAGTAAACGTGGCAATTTTCAAGTTAAACTAGTTTTCCAAGCCACATAACGATTGCTAAAATGGAGCTTTTTATAATGACAACTGATGGCAATCCTAATGATGCAGGGACTCCTGCTCTTCTGTAATGATCATGGTTTTCTTTATAGACAAAAGTTGGCATCCCTATCAGATGATCTTCTGTACTATTTTTTTCAGGCATCTTTTTTCTATAGTGTTTTTTATTTTATTTTTTTTTCCTCTGAGGATTTTATTTGCCTCTCATTTTCTTTCATCTAATGCCTTTGCCACTTCTCCTTTGTACTGGGAGCCTGTCCTTATTCGAGCTCGAACAAGACCCGGCCACTCTGGCTTAGCCCTGGGGCTAAGTGTACCTTGGCATGCTACTTTTTCTCTTTGCTCCCCCAAGGATGGTCCTAGGGGTTCAGTTTTGTATCTGCAAGATGAATACTCAATTCCTGGCTTGCATTGTGCCTGCCTCTGAAGGAAACTGTATATTTTAGGTTTTAAAATCAAAATAAGTGTGTAGGTGTATTTTTGTTGTTGAACAGTACAGTAATCGCCTCAGCTTCTCTGGGGGCTTCTTGCAACTTTTTGCTGCCAAAGCCTTGTTACCAAGTTCAAGGCTCGTGTGTTACAGCCTTGAAAACATGGCATGGGGTTGTCGGCTCGTGCGCATTTGACCTTTCGTGACGCAAATTGTAGGGGAGCTGATGGAGGTGTTGGGCTGTGTTTGACGTGTGCCTTGCTTCAAGCTGCTGCTCTTGATGCAGTGCAGAGGGGTGCTCTCCTGTGGCCCTTCTGCCCTTGTCCACAGAAGGTAGCGTGGAGTGTGGGAAGGAAGGGACCTCATTTGCCCCGGGGAAATCCAGCAAGCAAACAGCACCTTACCCCTGCCCCCTCCAAACTGGAGACTAAAACCCTCTTCCTCCCCTTTTTCATGTCCCAGAAAATAGTGGCATTTGCTACATGGATCAATTCCTGGAAACAAGGCTAAAGCCTAGGATCCTGGCATCATCTGCTGATTGTTGTGAATCTTGAGTAATTCAGCTCCAAATGAAAATCTATGGCTGGAGGCAGGAATGGTGGATGCTGTAGCACTAGCTCATACGTGAATACTTGTTAATATAAAGCTGTAATGAATTTTGGGGAAAACTGGGGAATTTCTGTGACAATCTGTTGCAGAATTTTTTATTCTGAAAGCAGATTAGAGAGTGGTATTTAGGGGTATGGAGGTATAATTCAGCCTTATGTCCTCTTTCTTTAGAGAAGACCATTTACATACAGAGTTTGAAGAGCTGCGGGCAGGCAGTGCTTCTGCGAGGCCTAAAGAGATGTGATGACAGCACGTTCAGGTTCTTTCTGCCCCAACACACTTTTCCAAGTTTTTGTGCTTGCTTGTGTTCTTGGAGACAGTTTAATAAAGCAGTTGGGCTTCCCACTACTGCTTGTCTTTGAGTAGTACAGAGAGGGTGTCTTCCCCTTGGGCAGCAGACCAAAGAGCCAAGAGGGGAATATCAAGCCCAGGGGTTTGTGGAACTCCCCCTTGTGAGGAAAGTGCAGAAGGACACAGGGATGTGGCAGGGGAGTAGATACACAGTTGTTCATTAAATTACAAGTAGATGAATATGCAGAATTGATCTGTGTTTAATTCTATTCAGCACGCTGCATTTCTTACCATGACCCTCTTAATGTTTTGAAAATATTTGTGGTTATTGTAGAACCGGAACATCACACAAATAACTCTAAACCAACGAGTTCAGATAGCAGCAGTGACCTCACAGTTTCGGTGACTGAAGAGGATGACATTGTAAATGCCACTGAACTGCAGCAGCGTCTCGGAGACACCCATAGCAAGGTGGCATTAAAAGCAGTAAGCTTGGACCGAGAGGGAGACACCCGACCTGCAGGAGACTTTTCTTTGCAATCACCAAATTTCTGTCCAGCAGAGGAAGAGCCTTCAGCCAGCCCTGTGCTGGAAGGGTATGTCACTATATCTTGCCTTGCCGCTGTTACTCATTTGCTACTGTTTAGCCTGAAGGCTGAAAGATAGTGCTGAAACACACTCAGGTGGGTAAATTTCTTAGACTTTAGAAGAATCACTTAGTGAGAGCCTGTTTTCTGCTTCGGCAAAGATGCCTGGAATAATACAGTTCATCTACCTGGTTGTTCTTCTGTGTCGCCCACCGGCTTTTCCGCTTAAATCTGTTCATGGATTTCAGTAAAGGACTAGGGATAACATTCCTACTGTTTTGGAGGGGGTACAGAAAGACAAACATGTGCTCCCCTCGGGGAGAAAATCTGTAGAAGGGTCTTGGGTTGTTTCCTCCATGGAGCTCCTGTCAGGCATCCTCACGCACACAGCTGGAACTGTGGCTTGTGCCCTTGTCTACTAGGAGAATCAGTGGGTGCAGCCAGCCCTGCAGGGAAGGGGCAGGAGTATGTAGCCTAAGCCAATGGAGAAGTATTTATTTAGTATCTCACTACATGTGTAGGAGTGATTGAATGACTTCAAATAACTCATCTGGTTCAGAGACAGACAAGTTAAGTATGTTTGTTAAACTAATAAATATGTTCTTTATGTATAAGCAAATTTTATTTAGTATGTTTAGTTCATATTACTTTCTGAATAGCATGCTCTGGGTAAAATTTCCAGTGGGTTAAAGTTTGAGCATTTCATTTAGAATAGCTGTCAGAGAATGAGAAAGTTTGGCTCAAGTCATAGAGGAGCCTACAATGTTCCTGTGGCTGCTGTCCTTATTCTGCCTATTCTCTCTCAGCAGCACACTTACTGCCCTCATGCACTTCTGAAACTTTACAGTTTCATGTTTGCAGCTGCGTGTACCAGACTGCTTAATGGCAATATCATCAAACTTGCATCTAAATAGCTTTTACAGAGTTTTTCTTTAGCATAACACCTGTTAATCATCACATGTTATGGAACATGTAGCACTTGCCTTTGCCTGAGAAGTCTGAGCTGTGTGATAGTAACTTAACCTTTTGTTCCCTTTATAGAAGTTAAGTCTTTTGTAAACAGATGAAAATATTGTGCTGTGTTCTCAAAGTGCAGCTAACTCGTAAGAAAGGCTTCACTGTTTGCATGGAGAATGTTTAAGGCAGAATGTTTCCTCTTGTGTTACATCAAGCTGAATACCTTAGCTTCTCAAGGCCATAAACATGGGATCTCTGCTGTTATGTTTTTCTAGAGAAAAGAGGAATTTGAATTTATTTTATCTTAGACTTAAAATCCAGATAAAATGTTCAAAAATGGCAGTGATGGAAGATCTTGTGGGGTGATAAGCTGTCTTCCTGGGGCGTAGTTCATAATGAAGCTCTTGAAGCAGTTCTTTCCAGTGTGCTTGAAATTCAAATCTCTTTACGTCTTGTAAAATATTCATAAGTTGAAAATCTTAGGGAAAAGTTTCCAAGGAATTAATAGATGGGCTTCAGTTATGAATTTTATACCTTGTAAAAATGCATTTTGTTTGAGTGTACAATGTCACAGTTGTACAGAATGCATAATATCACAGCTCTTATACTGAAATCCTTCCAGACAGTCCGTATGTTTCACAATACTGAAATTTCTTTGCTGATTGAAGGAATGGGGGGAAACTGCAAAACTACTAGTATTTGTTTTCCTAAATTGAAATATCTGCAGCTTGGACTTTTTCAGTGTAGGAGTTCATTCTTAAAGCAGTGTCATTGCATAAATACTAAGTCCCATTCATAACCTTTCTTGCTTGGTCTGTGTGTACACCTTTGGTCTATTATTTCAAATTAGTAAGAGTGCCAGAGTAGAAAGGAGCTCCCCCATGCAGACACCTCTGAGATTGTACCTCGCTTGAGAAAAGGCAAAACAAAACCTTTGTCGTGTGTAAGGAAGTCACAAGTTCACAGTTTGTGGAGAAAGAGTTGTCTTTCCTACCTACCTTCAAGAGCTTATTTGGGAGGGAGGGAGGGAAAAACGACCTTCTTACAAGTAAGTTTGTCATGTTTTTACATCTAAGTGATTATTTCTTTTCAGTCTAGTTTCTAACTGGCATTTTCTTATTGGGGGGGGAAAAAAAATAAATATGCTGGGTACTAAATTGGTGATGCCAGCAGGTTATTAACTGCAGAAAAGTTGCTCTGCTGGGACAGCTTGTTCAGCGCAAGGCTGGCACTGTCACAGGTAGTAGTGGAACTAGGTCATTTTAGGACCTTAGTAACTAAAAATGCTGACTTTTACCAAGCCTTTTGCAGAGCTCTGAGTGCTGCTGGCTGCACCCGTTGAATAGTGCTTGCACATGTGTCTTTTTAAACCTTGCACTGTAAACCCACCCTGTATGAAAGCATTGGCTAGAGGTGTTTCCTGGTGGCTTTTCTCCATCTACTCAGTCCTCAAGCTCTGCAGAAAGGACTCAGCAAGGGTATTGATTTAACTGTACTCTTGGAGTTGTTTTTGCTGGGGGGGTGAGTAGTGCTGTAAGGGCACCCAATTTCACTTTGCCTCAGGTGAAGAGCTTTCCCCATAACTTTTGGTCTTTGGTTACTTGCTACGGATTTGGACTGGTGAACTAGGGGTGAAAGGCTCCCTATCCTTTTACTATTCTTTAGAGTATCCAGCCTTTCTTTAAGGGCTTAAAAAGGGGAGGGGAGGGGGATAGGGGTCGCTAAGAATTAGTGTCCAGAAAGATGATGACTGTTTTAAGGCCTGTGTTGAAGGGGTGGAAAAAGGCAGAGCTTATGCCTGTGCTGCTTCAGCTGCATTGAAGAGGACTTAGCCCAGATGGATTGTGCATTACAAAATGTAACACATAATTCAAGCTGTCAGCTTAATCAGGCTGTTTCCAGGAAGCAACCTGTAAAAGAGAAGGACCTCTTGTTTGCTGACCTCTGATCCGTAGCCTGCTGCAGACTGTCATACATTTTGTTTTGCTTTATGCTGGTGTCCCTTCCTTCCCCTTGGTTTTTTTTATTATTGTATCCCCCTCAAGTGGCACCCTGGAAGGACCACCCAGGGGGAGAGAGACAATAGGGAAGGAGTTAGCCGTGAAAACACAGGTTTTTGTGGGACTTTGCTAAAAGGAAAAGCACTGTTTAACTGCATATGTGATCTCTCTGATACTGTTTTGTGTGGGGAATGTCCAAGGACCTCAACTAAATGCGCAGCAGCTCAAGCCTAACTGTTCACTGTTGTCAAGCAGCCTCACAGAAAGCCGAGTGCTCAATATATCTTAACGTAACTGCGAAGCTGATGTAAATCTCAGTGTGATCAGCCTCCTGAGGGAGTAGAGACCATATTTAAAGACCAACTGTATAAATATGTCAGCTCCTACAACAAAAGTCTCTCCTTGTCTGCAGGACGTGCTGGGAGCGCGTAGCCCAGCTGTGGCATTGCTTCGTGGAGCTCTTCCGTGGCAAGTCCTCAACAAAGCAGGCAGGCTCGCATCAAGATCTGAATAGCTCTTTACACCTCTGTAAAAGGATTAGCCGTGCTGTATTGTTTCAAAGTTTAAGTCCTAATTTGCATCATTATAGAGGTGCAGCTTCATCAAAATTCGTCTTAGGTCCCAGTTATGTTTTGGTACCTGTAGGTGGTCACTAGATTAATTCCTTTACCTCTAGGATCAGGATAAAACTGCTCTGCGCAGGAGCAATCCAAATGCATTAATTCAGGTTCTAATTGTTTTTTGGACAGTTTTAATGCTATGATAAATGATTACTGTATGTGGTACCTGCAGTTGTGTGATATTCCATAAATGGAAGGGAATGTGTTTGAGCTGTGGGACTTGTACATCTCTCACTTGGACTGTTCAGTTTACAGGCAAGGACAGTGCCGGGCTCCCGTGGGAACGTTGATCTCACTTCTCAGTGATGCACCTTCCTGGTGTTTCTGGTCAAGCCTGCTCATGTGAATATCTTGTCTGAGCACCTGGAACTCTCTCATGGCTTCTGAATATCCTCCCCGTAGTTTGTTTTTATAAACAGCTTGTCTTGTGGTTGTTTTATCTGAATAGTCATTTTTATAACTCTTGAAGTTCACAGTAAGATTGTAGACTCATACCTGCAATATTGCCTTAGAGCAGGGGAACTGGGTGAGAATTTAAACAGCCAGAGACGTTTGCCCAGCACAAGCATTTTATGGGCAATTACAGCACTGGAGGTGCTGCTGGAAGTAAATGCTGAGTGGGAAGGAGAAAAGATTTCTCTTTTAAGGCTGGGGTTATGACTAGTTGTGGCAGAGCGGCTGAAGAACAAATGAGAAGCTACCATCACAGAAGTCAAGAACGAAAGAGGAAGGGGTCTTTTGATCAGATGTAGTTGACTTTATGGGAGAGAGGCAGGAGAAGGTTAAACTTGGGATTAGCACTTCAGAGGGAGGGTGGTTTGATTGAACATGCAGGATCTCTACCTTTTTGCTAAAGCACAAAGACCCCTGAAGCATGTGCTCTGGAAATGTGAGACTCCTGCAGGAGATGCAAGGAGGAAAGGGCTTACTTGCTTAGGAGCCTAGGAAAAATAACACTTAATGGAGTTAAGAAAACCCAGGGAATGTTTCCAATGTTTCATTCTGTTTCAAAACAGTTTGAAAGAATGTTTTCTTTAAATCAGGATTTCGTACATCATTAGTGAAGTTTGACATAGCCATATTCTACAGCTTATTAAATAGCAGAGGGGCCAATTTGGTGTTTGCAGACCTACGTTTGCAAACTATTAAACAGTTTTTTGCCATTTGAACTCCTGGTTATCCTCTCCTATTTTAAACAGAGCAAGCCTCTGCTCAACTGAGACAACTACGGAGCTCATGGGGCAACGTCACCTGCATGGGGCTGAGCTTAGAGCATCAAGAAAACATTCATAAAAGGGAAAAGAAGCACGTGTTGCAGTGGGGTTTGGGGGGGGGATACTTAGTTTTCCCTTAGCTCTGATGCACAAGTGCCAGAGACTCCTGGAAATCTTGGTGCTTGTGAGATTCAGTGTGTGTTGGGAGCTGTCCCCAAGCTGATCACGATACCTGTGTGCTTGGCTCCTGTTCTGAGCGCTCTGCTGTTGTTGCTTGCACTGCTGCATGGGGGAACATGGCCAAGGGCCTGCAGCTTCTGCTGGGGGTCCCAGCATCTGGACTTCGGTTAGCAGCCTTTGTGAACCTCTGTGGTCACCAGTAATGACTCATTGGTACCGCGTTACCGGAGCTTAAGTTCAGGGTTGTGATTTTTGCCTATTGGCTGTTGCTGTATGTGACCAAGTTGCTAAGGTTGGGTCAAGCAGTGTTGCGTTTGGCACTGACTGGAGCGCAGGAGGACTCAAAGAGCAAGAAAGGACCCCGGTTTTCTTTAAAGGGAGTCTCCCTAGCACGTACTGTTTCTTTGGAAAACAGTAAGCTGCGGTATACGAAGAGGGAGTGTGAACAGAAATGCAAAGAGTTGTTGATGTGGATTTTTTCTTATTTCTACAGAGCTCCAGCAGCATCTATCTGTGTGTGTGTGTGTGTGTGTGTTGTGTGGTGGTGGTGGTTTTTTTTTTTTTTTTTTTTTTTTTCTCTCCCCTTGAGACCATGTATGTGGTATATGGAAGTGGTTGTATTGTCTTTAAAGTTACTTATGAGTTCTCTGTATCTCACTCTTTTTCTTCTGTTGTCCCAAGTTTTCATTCCAGAATTTCCTGGTTGTATTTTGAGCTATTCTGTGAAACACTTGTGTGGGAGCAAAACAGGCAAAATGAGGGGATTTGTTTTTCCAGCTTGTTTTGGAAGTGTGCTTAAAATATGTGTAATAACTTAATCTTTAAATGCTGTTTCTGATCTATCTGCAGGGATAGTTTGACACTTGAAGGATTCTCTCGTTTACTGCAGTTGGTAGAAGATTTGGTGGAGATGGGAAGTCCCAGGTGCCTGGCGTTGTACCAGAGAGGAAGCACAAGTGCTGCAAAGATGAACCAGCTAATAAGGTTAATGTCCTTTTCATTTGAGCTGTTGCTGCTGTTCTGAGTTAGCAGAAATAAGAGAAGATTATAGTGTTTCCTATCCCTTAATCCCATCTCATTTATTTTTGTTTGCTTGCTGTAGTACATCTAGCTGTAATGTTTGTAGCAATTTCATTGCTGATGACTTACAAGGTTTTAATTTAATTCAGGTGAATAATGACTTAGGGGTTGTTACCTAGCAGCTGTACAGTAGCCTTTGGAGATGTGAGCTACTCTTCACTCTTCTGGTGACAAATGACTGGTGCAGAGAGCATCTGAGCTCCTGCAAATAAATATTTGCAGTTGCTAAGAAGCCTCCCTCCCTTTCCACTGTTTTAATGTCATCAGAGAGCTGAAATATAGCACTTAGAACTGCATACTCAAATTATTTCAACAAATACTCCTTAAATTTATCACTTCTTGCAACCTTGCTCTGCGGATCTCTTAAGTGAAGCAAATACTTATTTCCACGTGCAGGTTTGTCTCTGTAAAGTGGCTAATAATGCTTGTACTGAGGTAAAGAGCAATAAACAGAAAAATAATTTCTTCTTTGAATTACGAGTAAAAATTGTTAGAATATTTCTAGGAGATGATGGAAAAAGGGCTTCCAGTAGGCTTGACCTGTACAGCCTACCATTAGATTAGGTGTCCTGCAACATAATTGCTTTGACTGTAGTGCGTATTCAGGGCTGCTTGGACAAGAAATAGTTTCATCGCAACAGCTTCCTTAATGCATGTGTGCAGGTGCCTCTTGTTTTTACACCGGAGTTTAACAGTGTGCATGTGAACAAGCTCCTGGATGCTAATCAGATCAGTTTTCTCTCCTGTTAAACATGCTTTCATGGTTCTCTCCATAAAGGTGATCTCTCTCTCTCTTTTTGTGTTATATGGCCATCAAATCTCATCTCCTCAATAAAATGCATATGAATATTTTCTCTAGAAACAGGTGATAGATACTTTCAGTGCAACACTTATGGCAATTAGACCTTGCAGAGCTGTTCACAGTTAAGAGTAATTAGTGACTGCTTTTAAAGGATGGAGGGAAGCCCTTGCTCTTTTCTTGAGATGGATCCAAGCTATCTTTTTAGCTGATTAACCTGCTCATGTTGGGTTGCTTTCACTAAGAGAAACTGGAGAAACCCTTTTCCAGGAGTAACATGACTCACAGTCAAAAGAGGGAAAAAAAAAAAAAAAAAAAAAGCTTAATGCTTACAAAATAATAAATTTAATTTTATCTTTAACATCTCTGTTCTTCACTGTGCCTCTTCAGAAGGCTTAGCTATGTGTTTTTCTATCTACATTGTTCCACTTATTCTATTAGCCAAAGAATTATTACACATTCTGTATCCAAACTTATCCTAGCTATCTCTTTAGGCTTTAAATAAACATTTCATGTAGCACCTGCTTTATTTCCTAGCTTTTGTAATCAGGCTGGCAGTCTGAAAGAAGAGGACCTTGAAGCTTGTGAAGCAGTAGTCCTTCATCAGCTCCAGCATTTATTACAGAGCACACTGAATGGGTGCCTCTTGCCTGAGACAGCACTCGATGCTCAAGGCAGACCTATAGCAGAAAAGCAAATCAGGTATTGTAAACATAACTTATCTATTTGTATGATTAACTCTTTTTTACTGTCCAAATCTGTCTGTGATGCTGTCATGCAGGGAAAGCATAACCTAAGCATATATCTGATTGATATTGGAAACAAAGATTTCTGAGTAGTGTTCTTCAGGTGTCACAGTATCAGCTATGTGGTTCTAAATAAGAAGATGAAGCACATGTTTGATGGTCAGTTGTTTAAACTGTAGTGAGTAAACTCTGCTGCACCATCTTTTAAAGAGAAGAGTTTTATTTTTAGGGGTTAATTGTAAAATCTTTAAGATTCTCATCCTGTAGTCTTTAGTCATTACCTTTTGCTATCCAGGTACACCATTATCAGCAGAAGTTTGTGTTGAACAGTTGAGTGTTAAGCATTTACATGTTGGTAATACATTATTTTGTTAAACACTTATATATCTCTGCAGTATATCTCTGCATATTCAGAGACGCAGATAGGATGACTGTACGGGGGGGAAAAAATAATAGCTTTTGAGTTGCTTAATTGGTAATAGACTTTTATTACACCAGGCAGAACTAGCCTTGGTTTCCAGTTCATCACCCTGAGCTTGCTGCATTACTTGTCATAGTTTCCTTTGACAAGGATGGAAAAATAGATCTCTTACCTAGTAATATTTATTTTCAATGTGTTAGAAACATGAGCATGTAGACTGTAGTTGTGAGATGATTTCTTTTCTGTGAAGCATGTGATGCGTGTATCCTTCAAAAGCAAACCAGTTATTTACAATACTTTTTCCTATGTCTATGCTACAGAGACAAAGGAGAACCAGTTAAGACCTTTTAATGAAGTAATGAAAATAATTTCCATTCTTTTGTCTATGTTCTGTCTAGAACATCATCCATTCTACAGACTTAGAAGTGCTTTTGTATTAGCAGGATTGGGGCACTTGTTAGCACTGAAGAAATGTCTATTTAAGTATGTTTTCCTTTAGAGGCAGATTATCTCTCTGAGCACTAATATCTTGTAGAATTTCCTATGTTTTTCCTTTTTTTGGGGG
>JAYECN010195745.1:0-26100 GCA_035222435.1 Microcambeva ribeirae
GCTGCTCTGGCCAGCAGACCCTGCTGCTCCGGCCAGCAGACCCCGGGCTGCTCCGGCCAGCAGAGCCCGGCTGCTCCAGCCAGCAGAACTGGGGGTGCTCCGGCCAGCAGAACCCACTGCTCCGGCCAGCAGAGCCCGGGCTGCTCCAGCCAGAAGAGCCGGGGCTGCTCTGGCCAGCAGAACCCACTGCTCCGGCCAGCAGAACCCACTGCTCCGGCCAGCAGAGCCGGGGCTGCTCCGGCCAGCAGAGCCCGGCTGCTCCGGCCAGCAGAGCCCGCTGCTCCGGCCAGCCTGCTCGTGCCACCACGGAATGGGGTCTCCTCCGCGGCGAGCCCAGGCCAGCGGTGCCCCGCGCCGGCGTCCCCGCGCCGGCCACGCAGCCCGGCCTCCCCCAGGAGCCCGCTTGCCGCTCCGCGCTCCCGGGGCGGCCCGGGGGGCTCCGCGAGCTGCCGGTCCCTCAGCCCGAACGCCCCTCCGCGCTGACTTGGAGCGGGGCTGATGACCGGCAGCGCCGGCGCGCTCGGCGAGAGGCAGCGCGCGAGCAGCACCAGTGCCAGCACGGCTCCCGTGGGCGCCGGGCCCCGGGGGAGACGCGGCGGCCTCTGCGGAAGAGCCACCGGCCCCCGGGGAAGGGGAGTCCCTGCGGCCTCTCCTCGGCTTGCTTAAGAGACACGGGGGATTCCTAAATGCCTGAGTTCCACTTCCCAGCAGCCCATGAACTGAACCCCAAGACGATGCCCCGAAGGTACCCGATCTCTGATCTGGAGCTGATGGTTCCTTCCAGCGAACGTGAAGAGAAGATCTGCTGCTATTTTGTGCTGCTCACAACTGCATTCAGTGTACGCCAAAGACCAAGTGAGACAGGCAGTGATACTGTTTAAATAATCTATTCAAATAACCTATTAAAGAGTTTAACCTCATTAAATCTTCCTAGGCAAGGCAAAAGCAGCAGAACAACAAAGACCTTCTCCATAGGAAAGTGCTGGGAGGTATAAGCAGAGCCTCCTGTCACACGGTGGTGAACGTAAGCACTCAAGAAAGACTAAACTCTTGTATTTCAGCTGGTTTCCACATTCCTGGTCAGAATACAACCATTCTTCTTGCCTTCCGCCCAGGATCCGCTCCATCTCGCTGGCCGCAGGAGCGGAGTGCTCAGAGCCGCCGCGGGCCCAGCGACATCCGCACACAGGGCTGCACCTGCAGCCGTCCCTCCCGTGAGCACGCTGACTTCAAGCCACGTATCCCCTCCGGGCTGCAATCGCTCCCAGTCACTATAAACTACACAGACTTGCTGACTGGCTTGCACTCACTCACCCTGGCTAGGAGGTTAGTGCAGGCCCGCAGGAAGAGCAGCTCGAAGCCCTGGGACCAACCCGCGCCGCCTGCAGCAGATGCGATGCCCGGATGAGCTGCACAGCAGCAGTGCCCAGAGCCCCACGGCCTGCAGCTGTTGACCGTGCAACTTCAAACGAGACCTTATCCCAATCCGCTAGCTGAGCAGGTCTGTACTCCAAAACCAGGACTAGTACGAAATCAGATGCACCTGCTCACACCACCACAAAGCGCAGCAAAGCGTCAAGTCACAGCTCGGCACCACGCTGGTCACCAGAGCCCAGGACAAGGTTCCTTGCTGGTTGGTACTGCCTGGGAATTTCCACCCAGGCTTCCCTAGCTAAGCAAAAAAGGCTGTTTGGGGCTTTCAGGCTGTTAGAGTCCCACTTACCCTTAGAATTATTCCACGTTTTTACCAGTACAAGCACAAAATGATTCATGTGTCCAAACAAGGAGCCACTTTGCTATTTACACAAGTTTCTTCTTTCAGCTGCTTTGACACACAGAGAAATCCTGAGGCAATTGCCCCATATCTCCAAGGAAGAAATTCTGCCATCGCATTGCTCAGCACGTTCTCCAACAGTGTGAAAAAGAGGCAATTAAGGAGCTAGCACAAACTATTGTAAACGTTTCCAGTCTGGGGTTCGATAACCAAGGGATCTAATTTAACACAGATAGGCACAGCATAAACAGCACAGACTGTTAGCTCTTTACCATGTTTTTAATCAAAATGCACAATATACCTCAAGTTTGCTCATTTTTATTTGATTTAACCAGTGGCAGAGCCTGACTTATCTGGGGCAATTAAAATACAATCTTTCCTTAGATAAGCGTTTTGCATTGGGGAAAACTGGCATGGAGTGGTGACCTCTGCTTACCTTTCATCTGATTTTTCACAATTCACTCCTTGCTTCTTCTCCTAATTATCAAGGCTATTTATGTTTGATGTATTTCTTTCCGTTCCCGCTCTTAGCATTAGGTGAACGCTGGAATTACCAGGAACAAAAGCGAAAGGTGGAAGCACAGCACGCCGGGCCCGGGGAGCGCCGCTCCGCGAGCTGCACCGAGCGCACAGTCAGAAACGCCCGGCGAGGCTTTAGCCCCTTGCGAGAATCCTGCATCTCCCACGAAACCAGCAAATGGAAGACAGTCCTGCAGGAACAGGGGGCTCAAAAGGGCTTGGAAGGACAGCGGACACCAGCAAGCGGCTGACCAGGGCACGTACTTGGCCAGGCAAGTTACTGAGGGGCCGTGAGAGCGGGAGTTTCACACTTGTGTTTTTGAAGAACCAAGTTCCTTTTGGCTGGGGAAGGAATAAAACCCTTCAATGTGGTTTTTCCTTTTCCTGCAGTTATCTTTGTTCCTTAAACCTTTTCCTTTGCAATAAGCTCCCTAAATAGTCAGCTCTCTGTGGTTCCTATAAAAAGGTTATTATGTGCAAAATGCCAACATCCGATTTAACTCCTTATCTACTTGACCACTAGTAAATAAACAGCCTGCTCCTCCCTCCTGCCTTGTTTCCTCCAGTCCCCGTTAAACCGGAGCACCCTGCACTGCAGCAGGACTATTCTGGCCTATTTCGGGCAAGAGCCGTTCAGGATCGTTTGTACCGACTGCGACTGAAACCCCGGGGCAGGGTCTGCTGATCCCGCCCAGCCCAAGCCAGGACCTCGCCTGGAGTTCAGGCAAATGTTTTCATCAGATGAGAGCACAGGACATGGTCTCCCCACAAGGGGCATAATCACACGCCTAGAGCACAGCAGGGCATTCATTCATTCATTATTTATTTATTTTATCTCCCTGTTTTATTTTGGAGAGGAAAAAAAAAAAAAAAGGCGGGGTTGGAGGGATTTGTGTAAACTTCTTAAAATAATGAAACTCTTAGAAACGGGTCCAGGGCACTTGGAGATAGTGCCTGAGGCTCTCACCTGATGACATGCAAGGAGGAGGAGGAGTGCAGCTTCTTCCTCACTCCCTGGGAAAGCCATGATCTCATTGAGCAGGACTTTACAATAACTCCTTTTTCCTCCATCCCATTTAATCAGTTACCAAAACAGATGTTAAAAGCCATCCCCTTTCCAAAATATTCATTTTTCTGCATCCTTTTTCTACTTTCCCCTCTTGCCTTTTTTAAAAAGAGACTTTCAGCTTTTAAATCTTTTACATCTCTTTTTACCCCAAAGCACCATCGAAGTCTCCGTTGAGGAGTCTGTAATTGCTATCCCCGGCTTTCCTGAGGGCAAAATGCCGTCACAGACCCACGCAGGCCAGTGACTTCCAGCTTTCCCAGTAGTCAGATGGGAGAACAAGGGGGAGAAGTTTTGCATCTCAAGCCCTCATGCAGTGGTTTACCATACAAAACATCAGCAACTGCAAAACAGCCATATGCAACTGTGGTTTTTTGCCTGTTCCAGATCAAATACTATCCTGGCACAAAGTCAGCGCAGTAACTTCAGTTACTGACTTTCAGGTGCTACAGACTGTTGCAGGGAGCATCTGGGGTTTAGCTCGTGCTGGTGGTTGACCTGTCCGAGCAAAATTAAATTGGCAGAGAGGTGAAGAGTCCATTGATGCTCAGGGCTTGTACCAGCCAGCCGAGAGCACCATGGAAGCGGCTGCCTGGCGTGCGCCGCCGGGGGAAGGATGGGTCACAAATGGGTTGGTTGATGGCATTAGTCAGCCCCAGCCGCGCTCGCTCACAATGCTACGTCCTGCAGAGCCTGCGCAGTGAAGGCCCGTTTTCCACCAAGCTGTAGGGAAGCTGGGAACGAGGCTTAAACACTGCACCTTGGGTTTATGCCGATTTACACGTGTTTTGAGACAGACAGGAGAACTCCTTAGCTGGGGGTTTCCCTGCTGTGTCTGAAGCCTTGGGAATGGAGGGTTGGACCGGATCTTGGGAAGCCCTAAGCTGCATCTGAGGGATGATTAAGTTAATTAGGGACAGAAGGATCTCTTGATCTCCTCCTGTACCCCATTACAATCACATGCACTGAGCGGAGAGTATTCTGACCCTCTGAGAATTTACTGTAGACATATTTTTATAAATATTTCTGGTAAGAAATGATGCTACCAGATTTTGTCACGATAACTGAAAAACTGTGACCAGCACTTTATACCGCAAGTATGCAGAGCTGCGAGAAGTGTGTTGAGAGCCTTAGTACTGCACAGACAGCCCCAGGCATGGCAAGACTCTTCGACTTTGAGTAAACTGGCAGCGGAGCTGTGCTCGGAGCCTCACTGCCCGGCGGGAGAGCCCCCTTACCCATTTCCAGCTCGCCAGCATTTCCTAAAGGTGGGGTGCAGATCGTGAATGAGTCTGCACTGTCCATCCAGATGGGAAGAGTTAAGCCAATTTAGATCTGATCTGCGAGGGGAAGAACTGTCAATGCTCACTCTCAAAAGTTTTGGAAAGAATGACAGATGCTACTGTTACTCCCCCATTAAAATGAGGCACTGAAAATAGAATAAAATCTTTTCCCGCAGCGCGACATAAAAGACCTCCTGGCTCTGTGCCTCTAACTCAAGATGAAGGGGAAGGAATGCAGGGGCTCGTGAACATGATGTTTCATGTCACCCCCTCGTGATCCTGGGCCAGAGCACCGCAGGAACACAGATAGTAATGAGCTCATGTTAAGATGCAATCACTGTAGAAATAACCAAGGAGATAAGATGACAGAAGGAAGAAAAACTAGCAGCAAGCAGGGCAAAGATCTCCCCCAGGCCCAAGGCACGAACGCAGCGGAGATGCAGACACCGGCCCCGGGGAGAGGGGAGGCGACGCCACGGCGGGGGACGAGACGTACCTGGCCCTGCACCCCACGTCCTGCACGCGGGCTGCTCGGGCAGGCCGGGCGGCCGCTGCCGCCGCCAGCAGCGGCCGAATTAGCACTATGGCTGCTCAAAGCACAGCCAGGCTCTAAGGCAGAGACTTCACGAGTCCTGGCGTTACCGTTCTTGGGCACGGGGCGAGAGAGCAGCCCTGGCATTAGCTTTTTCCCTTGGGCTAAGAACCCACCTTAGCCTCTAATAAACCTGGCATACTAAAGTGAAAGCTTCCCCTCTGCATTTTTGTCACATTGGAAATGGCACAAAAGACTGCCCAGAGGAGGAGGATTCAAAGGATGGCAAAAATCAACATAGTGGCTACTTACACCTGAATATATGGCAAGTATGCTCAGCTTGTTTCAGGAAATTGCCCAAAAGCAGTGAAACAATGGTAAGAAAGCATCTCTTATTTTACATTCATTTGTCACATTATAGTCTCATAAGCAGCTGTCCGACTGTCATTGCAATTATCACTACAGCAGCGAGAATAATGAGGAAGGATGAAAAAACCCCCCAGCAGCAGCAAAGGCTGTGCAGCAGAGCCGCCTCCTCCAGCCCTCGCGTCCCCACCGTGCAGTCCGGCCTTACCGAGGGCCACCTGAACCCTGGGCCCTGGCGGCGCCGGGGCGCTGCCGAGGTGACAAATCAGGTCTTGGTGCTGCTCCCAGGGCGGCTCCCCTGGCGCCCGACGTGTCCGTCCTGCTCCGGCCGCGGGGTCGCTCTCCAGCACCGCTGCCGGGGTGCCCCAACATCCACACGCCTGGGAACGGCAGTCCCAGCACACTCGGGAATCAAGGACAAGCTACCTATGCTGCAAGTCTGACCCCTGGGTTTTATTCCTTAATGGAAATACAGCAACCCTAAACACAAGGTGAAGCACATCCACCCACACCACTGAACAGAAGAAACATCTTGCTAGAGGTAGAGAGGTCTTGTTTCAAGGGTGGGCACTCCGAGCCTGGAGGGAAGGGCAGCTTGAGGGAGATCTTCCCATCCCTGAAGCAAAGAGCAAAGCTCCAGTCCGTTTCCGCAGGGCAGGAATTACAAATGCAAGCCTCAAACAGAGGAAATCAGTGGCGGGAAAAGGGGGAAGCGTGCACGGAAAATTAGCCCTTTTGCTTTTCATAATTTAGGATTCAAAACGTCTGGCTTGTCCTCCCCAATGAGAAGGGCTGGAACGTACCAGATGAGAAAGCAGGCGAGCTCTAGTTCTGCCAAGCAGAGCAGCCCAGGAGCTGGGCTTTGAGAGGAAAGCCTCCAGATGCTCAAAACCAACCCCCAAGCCAGAATTCTCGCAGTAAAATCCTCAAAGTTGGCAGCATTTACGTTTTGCTAGGATACTGTTAGCCATGTATGAACATGTTTTAAGCACAGCCATTGCATGCAGTGATAATGTTAATTTGGTCAAGTTTAAATAGAAGCTAAATCCATCCCTTTGTTTCTCCCTTTCTGCAGCCTTACTTATCCTGTCCAGAGAAACCCAGTGCTAGGGAGAACGAACAGGAGAAAACACTGATGTTTTATGCCTTGATCCGAAGGCTTATGGCACCAATAAATCAATGAGTAAATATGCTAAAAGCATTTCTTGATAGAAAATTCATTCTTTCCTCAGCGAGTGGACTCACTCAGCTGCTTTATTTATGAGCGCACCTGCCTGCCCGCCTGGCTGGCACTGAAACCCTTTAATTCACTGTCAGAAATTACAGGCTGGCCAAGGGACTCTACCTTTTCCTTATTGCTACTGGTTGCTAATCTCACCTCTTCCTTCTTTTAAGCAGCTAGAGACTTGATTTATGAGTGTAAATAGGTCTAAGCAACTCCCTGCAAACAGCAAACCTTCCCTTCCTGTGGTTCATTAGTCATTATAAATCTAAAGGTCAAATTATCCTTAAAACCAAACAAATCGAGTTGTTTCACCTGACACGGCTCACATAAACAGTTATTAAAATCAGCACCACAAAATCCTCACAAAGTTATTTTTCAAGTTTCTTTTTTTTTCTGAGTGCACAAGGAAGTTCTGCGTTCTGAGCAGGGGGACGCAGCCCTGTCAGGGTGCTACACCTGGTAAGCACAGAGACCGATTCAGTGCTGGGGTGGCAAGTCTGAGGAAAGGTTGTTCCTTGGAAACCGGGCACTGCTTTCAGGTGCCGGATTCTTGGAAAGCAGAAGTGCTTTGTTTGTCACTCATGGCTTGAGGAGACTCGGGGATAAGGAAAGTTACACTTAGAACAAATCCAGTTCTATCTTGATGACCTTTCTTACGCTGCTGCGCCAGTTAGCAAGGCTTCAGATGTCTGCGGTCATCAAAGAACAACAGCTGGACCCAAACGGACGCTCGAGTATGCAAAAGACACCATATATTTACAGCTCTGTTCAGTCTGGTTGCTTAAGGATGCATGCAATATTTACATGAGGATAGAGATCCATGCAGACCAAAGTATGGATTTTGCTGGTCTAGCGGGTAGATGTGGAATAGACTTTTCCTCCCACTCAGCAGCCCCTGTGGCCTATAGCCCTAAGTCAGCAAGACAGAGTCAGGCACACGGACTGATTCCCAGAACACTTACCTAAGAATTCAATACTCCCTCATTTTCTGACTTTGAACATAGGAAATCATGGACCAAAGCCCAACATCGTTGTACAAATGGACAGCCCTAAGAATAATGCATAGGATTTATCATCATCTTAAACATAGATCTAGATTCATCCTGAAAAAATAAAGCCTTTATACCTCAAGCAGTGGCTCCAAATGTTCAGGCAAAAGCCTCCAAGAGATTCTCAACAGCAGAAAGCTGTTTAAATGAATTACATTCTTGATTACACTGTACAAAATTTTAACAGTGGGGTGTTATATGTGCACATTCCTCAGGAAAATAGCTGGTTAGCGCAGAGTATAGATCTGTTTAGACTAGGCCCCTTTTTTGTATTTCATCTACTAAGGAGACCACCCTCCGGCGTCTCCTCTAGTCAGTGATATGGAGGAAATATCCTTGCTCCAAATTTACACACTCCTCTTTTTGGAAATAAATGAGTACATAGACTTAATCTGGCTGCATGGCACGTGGTACTTCCACCACCACAGCTATTTCAAGTTCACAAAAAAAAGTGGTGTCAATGTAGGCACTCTAAAAACAGTTTAAACATCTCCGTCTTAGGGTGGAGGAGGGATGAACACTGTGCAGACAGTTGTAATCTCAGCCACGTGGCCATCGTCAGCCGGCTGCCTGGTACCCTGAGCCCCTACGTTGCTATAAATCTGTATAGACAAGCTCTTTTCACTTTTTCAGGACTTTTCAGCGTGGACACTAAGCAAGATGACGTTGATGTGCACTCTCTTATTTCACAAGTAGTTACACTGGCTTCCACGTAGCTACTGGGCGATCTTCCTCCCACGAGGGAGCAGCAGAATGCTTGCTGGATTCTGGCCCAAGAAATTCCAGAAAGAGCAAGAACATGGTGCTGACAAAACGATCTGGATTGAAAATTTACGTTTCAAAAGTCTCTATAACACTGGGAACTTCATCTGATGGAGGAAGAAGCAGGAGGGAGGCTGGAAGCTCCCCGGTCCTGACCTTCAGATGGCTCCTGAGAGCCAGCCCAAAGGAACCACACTGCGCCCTGCTCCCAAGGAGAAGCTTCAGCTCGTGTCTCGTGTCATGTCTCTTACACGACATGCCAGCAGAGTGACCCGGCACAGCTGTGCTCCAGCAGACCTCTCCCTGCGTCCCACTGACACAACGGGCGCGAGGGCCGGGTGACCCCACCAACAGCCTCGCATCCGCGGCCGGGTCCCCCTGCCCAGCATCCCTGGAGCCGCTCGTGCCGGCACCCAGCGCCCTGCCAGCCGCGCTCCGCACGGCCCGGCAGCTCAGCACACGGCGGCACCGCGGCCACCGGCCTCCATCCCTCGCCCCACAGGGCACCGCGGCCCTCACCGTGGCCACCGGCCTCCATCGCTCACCCTGCAGGGCATCGCGGCCACCGGCCTCCATCGCTCGCCCTCAGGGCACTGCAGCCACCGGCCTCCATCGCTCGCCCCGCAGGCCCTGCGGGAAAGGGCCAAGACCAACGCTCCCTCAGCCCACACCCTGCCAGCCCCTCCTGCGGCAGAATCCAGAATTTTGGGTCCCTGTAGGAACAACAAGAGCAATCCAAATCCCTGCTCTGGGATTTTTCGAGGTGTTCTGTGATTCTCTTCCACTCCAGCCACAGATGTAACGGCACTAACAGGCTGGCAGTGCTTCCGAAAGCACCCGGCTGCCTTTATTTCTTTGTGTAGGAAACCAATTGCTGGGCATGTAGGAGCTGCCTGTACCCTGGATGTTGTGATGTTGTCAAGCAGCAAGTGAATTTCTTCGGCTGGAGTTTTCGCTGCTTGGCAAGCACTGATGTTTTAGCTGTTGTTTGGGGAGATTTTCTTCTCTTTTCAGAGAGCAATTGCTCTGTTAAAGGGCATCTTAAACTTTACATGCTATATGTCATTCTCCTGCTGTATGTTTTGAATGTCTTCCATTAGAGCCTTAGGGGTGGCTGCCCCACTGTCATTTTGGATATACCCGCACTGAGACACTAAATAGCACACTGAAGATTCAGTGAGGCATTTAAACCCTTGCCCAACTTCAAGCATTTGCTCAAGTGCTTTTCTGAATAGGGGTAATTTGCTGAATGAGGATTGAAATGTCCCAGTCCTTTTAGCCTTAGAGAGATTTTCCATCTGGACACTGGGTCAGACCCGCTGTGTTTCCAGACGGATGGAGACCTGGGCAGCGTCAGAGACATTCATCACACCCATCTTGGGGCCTAAATATTTCAAAGCCATTCTGCCTTAGGAAGACTCCATATTTTCTATTATAACATCTTCAGATTTTTACAAAACCCTACAAAAACAAAGATGAGGAAGCATGCCAAGCAAGTCATGCAGTAACGCTACACTTCTGAAACCTGGGAGTTTGGCCCTTTGGCAAACAGACTCTATGACTCTCCAAAATTTACAGTGATTTAAGATTGTTGTACAGAGTTCATCACCCCACACTGGATCCATAAATTGTACAGATTTCTTCATTTACCCCAGGGTTTTCTTTCACAGGGGCCACCAGAGTGCTTCAGATAATCAGGTAAATATCGTGATGCAAGTTCAGGGATCTCCAAGGGATTTTTACTATTTAAATATAGTCTCTAAATCTAAATCAGTGGGAGCAGCGTTTGATCTCAGCTGTACCACAAGTCTATTGATGGATGCATCAATTTATTATACCACTATACTATATACATCTGACTAGGTTTTGCTAGTTAAAAAAAAAAAAAAAATGTTATTTTGGGTATTCTAAAAAGGTGCATTTATCTTGGAATCAAAATGCCAAAGATACCAACTCCAGGAAGCAGTCAACTGAATCCACAAAAACCCTTCCTCAGACAAAAACTCTTTGAAGAAATCTTTACCTGCAGTGGGACCAGAGACCTCCAAAATCAATATGATGCTGCTCACCATGCCAGGAAACAAAGTCCTTTCTGCTACTATTAATATTTTGTTATTTGCTTGCATTCCAATTATCCGAATATCTAATTATCCAGAAGGAGCAACATCAACCTCCCCCAAACCACCATCTACTGACTTCAATATTGCATTCAATACTAGGACTAGGATGTCACTAGACAGTGATCGGGAGCATAAAAACAAGCCGAGTGAATTGCAGGCCCATTTGTATTTATATTAGACCCCCATCAGCCACACAATAGCTCAGCTGAATGAAGCGATTAGAGAGATCCCATTCCTCCTTCCTCTGCAGCCTGGCACTGGACCTCCCTCCAGGGATGAGAAACTTGTCCCTTCTGCTCAAGAGCAAGATGCTCAGGACAGTTTGGGCATGGAGCTCTGAAGACTATTTTAAGCCAGGGAGCAATTTCGTTGTTCTTATGTTGCTGCTAGGTTTCTGTTTGACAGCACAACACACGTAGTAGGTGTTTCTGTTTATACATGATTTTTTCAAGCTTGGGAAAGATGCTCAGGCCTAGAAGGCCACCACAAGCGATCGCAATAATCTAAATGAATTAACAGTGACATTAGCAAATTAAAGTAATCCTAACTGCAGGTGCAACTTGACACCAGCAACATTAGGGTTTTTTTCCCCATCTTTTAACATTGCAAGGAGGAAAAGAGCACACTCGCACCTTAACACAGGTGTGGACACGTTCCTCAGTCTGTTCTGCAGGTTCTGCTCTCTGCCACCCCTGAGGTCCCGGCATCCCACATTCAACTGGAGCAAATCTCACCCACCACACATAGCAGAGAATGCAAAAAATAAATGACACCAGAAACATGTGTGATTCTGAGTGGGAAAATAAAACCCTTCCTTGTCCTCCTCCTTCTTGTTGGCAGTAATGAAAAGCAGCACTTAAGCCAATTTTTTTCTTCTTTTCCTGTCTCCCCATGCTTTTGCTGGCTAAACAGTTTTATTCTTCAGTATGTTAACTGAGAACAAGGAGAGCTGGTACACACACAGGCACAAGGAGCAGGCACAGGAGGGTGAACACACCACAAATCCCCTCAGCTGGTGACATCGCTGGCTGCCAGCCCCAGGACACAAATACGATTGTAAGCAAAGCCTCATTTACTCACAGCCATGTTGGTCTCTAACTATGGTGGATTTGTTCTGTAGGAGGCTCTGGCTTCAGGTCACGTCCAATGGACAACAGACAGCAGCACAGCAGGTGTGTTGTGAGAACAGAACAATTTCAAAACCACCTTCTCAAGAGGCACATGGACTTTGCTACGTCTTTTTGCTGGTACAAAGTAGGTGTGACAATCACACATCAGGAAACACAACTACGAAACCTCACAGGAAACCATAACCACACGCAAAGGCCAGCAAAAAGTCACCTTTAAGCGCTAACTGGCAGGTTTAAGAGATGTCTGAGGGTATGGGGGCCCTCAGGCCTCAAAGGGATCTCACAGGCAGGCAGCAAGCACAGAGGAACCTCACTGCTAAGTGTCCAAGCGGTGGGGATGCAGTTTTACATGATTAATTGCCCTTCTTTCCATTGCAGGAAACTCCCCGCCTTCTTGAGGGCTTTTTCACAGGCAGCCAATGCTAGTGACATCCAAGCTCTTTGCAAGGGACATCGCAGCAACAGCTTTGATTTCTCCACTCACTCACAGACCAAGTGTCAAATGGCTTGGCCTTTATATATATAAACACCCCCAGACCTGGGAATGCGCATGTGAGCTCTCCAAACAGAAGCGGCTCAAACAGATTCTCTTCTGCTGCTGCAAAATCCCAGTAGCTTCCACCTCTGGGTTAGCTGGAAATAGAACAAATATATCTTGACCTTCAATTTCCATATCTTTATAGGAAACAAGAAACTCAAAGACACAAAAGGGAATGACAAATACCAAGTTAATCAAAGGGTACTCCAGCTTCAATGAGGGTAAAGATCTAGTTGGGATCCACTTCAGGGTAAACTTGTGTTTTATTCAAACGGCTCGTTCCTACCTATGAGCATATTAGGCAAGGCCTGCTCCACAGTCTTGAAATACCCACTGGACACTTAATATTTGACAGCAGAAAATAGAAGAAACATGAAAATCTCTTGCCATTATAATCAAAAGAGAGCAAGCATACACTTTGACATTTCCCCTTTCCTGCAAGGAGTCCCTACTTTGCAAAGCAAATTCCACCATGTAGCTCTGAGCTCCTGTGGAGAAAAGATGAAAGGTACAACCCAGCTCTTTGAAAGTCAACGCCAAGACTTCTACAGCCTTCAGCGGAGCCAGCTTGAGCCCTCGGCTTCCTGTAGACGAAGGGGGACCGCAAGGCTCCCAGCCGCGCTGCTGAGCCCCTTGGTAACTCTGCCTGCATTTCCGCGCAGAGCCCTGAGCGCAGCTCACAGAGCCGCACAGACCAGCTGCCCTGAGCAGTCACCACGGCAGGACGGAGCTCAGAAACCCGCCTGATCCGCTCTAGGTACAGGAAGCACCGAGCTCCAGGAGAACCACAGCCATGGTTTCACATCCCGCTATCTCCTAGTGTGTCTGTTCCCAGGGAGCAGGCTCTGTGCAGTGACCAATGCTCTACTTGGTACAGTAAAATGATTTTGTATGTTGAGGAGGCACCAGTTTTCTGGCTTTTCCCACTTTGTGAAACAAGGTGGTTTTCACATGGGAAACATGGGGATTCATGGTAATCCGAGTCAAAGGCAGGCAAATGTCTCACAATCAGCTAGGTTATTGCATGCGAAAAAATGAGAATCCCTATGATAGCACAAGGAAAAAAAAAAGAGTTCTTTTTTTTTCTTAAATCACAAGAGAATATTCCCAAATAGCCTGTATCAGCAATACACAAAAGATAGATCACTGTAATTCACAAAGATTAAGTTTGTAATCAAGATAATCTAAAATACTACTGCTTAATTCCAGAATTAGACCTGGAGGAAGACCGGGATATATTTGCTTCTGAAGGACGGCTCAGGAGAGCTTTGGCTGCTCTGCTCTCAAGGGACTCATATCCCAAGGCACCACAGCTTCTCTTTGCAGCCTATCTTACATTTTCAGCCTCCCCTCCGCACTGGTCCCCAATACTCACTCTCGTTTTTTTTACCTAGCCTCTGCACTTCGGTCTGCTCACAGTTTGGAGAGCCCCCCTGTAAGTTTTCTTCTCCCTCTGCAGTGCTGACACCCTCTGCGTGCACTATTAGAGAGCTCTGCTTGTAGCACGGGGCAAGTACAGTGCAATACTTAGCATATTAAAACACAGAGACTAATTAATAAAGGTACATAATGCTCCCAGGAGACAGTCTGATCACCGGTTATCACTTATCCCAGTAGTGGTTGTCTGAGCCACAGGTGAAGCGGACCCTGCAACTTCGACCGTTTCACATGGCCTCCCCCTCAACCCCAACGCGACGCTGCAGGCAAGCGCTGCTCGCCCTGCGGAGCGCCCGGCCGAGCGCCAGCGACGGGGCCGGGCAGCCCGGCGCAGCACGATGGAATCAGGCTGCGGAACGGCCGCTCCGGGGCGACGCAGCCTGGGCCGGCTCCACTGCTGAGCGACCGGGTGCGTGAGCCACGTGGCAGGACGCAGATCTGCAGCTAGACCAGGCTGCAGCTGCAGCAAGCCAGGCTGCAGGACACAGATCTGCAGCTAGACCAGGCGGCAGGACCCACCTCTGCAGCTAGACCAGGCTGCAGCTATGGGGAGCGGCGCAGCAGGACGCAGCTCAGCAGCTAGACCAGGCTGCAGCTCTGCAGCTAGACCAGGCTGCGGCTACAGGGAGCGGCGCAGCAGGACGCAGCTCAGCAGCTAGACCAGGATGCAGCTCTGCAGCTAGACCAGGACACAGCTACAGTAGCCCCTGTCACAGGGAGCAAAAAGGAGCCAGGACTGCTGCTCTAGTGAGGCTGCTTCCTAAATCACCTGTTGCTCCTTAGACCTTTGTGATTAGATACAGGCCAGAGCTGCCAAGCCTGCAGCTTGCTTAAGAGCTTCTTTGGACTAATTACTCTGACCCAATTGGGAAGCTGATCAGGAAGGAGTTTTCCTCAGCTCATGCGTCTTCTTAAAGCATTTTACCTGACTGATGATTCGATCTCATTGCTTCAAGCATAAGTCACCTTCCAGGTAGTCTTGCTAGAAAGCTGTCATTGGATGCAATTAAAGGGAAACTCCTTGAAAGTATAAACAGTGGAGCAACAAGGAAAAATGAGTCTGAGATTTGTGTATTCTCCCTGTTCTCCTAATTTATCAGCTTATCATTGGAGGAGGAGGCAATATTTGCAAGGCAGGTTCCTTCCTGCAAAGCCTTGTCTCTGATACTGTTTTGCTCAAAATCCATAGAAAGAATGCATCTGCATCACATCTAAAGACATCTCAGCTCTCTGGAAAAGACAAAATGTTTTTCACAAAGAAGATCTCAGTGGAACCTTTGGAAAGACCTGAGTCAAACTACCAAACTCAGCCTCACTGTCCTTCTCCTCGAGGGGTCAGTTTACACCAAACCCTTCTGATGCCACCACAGACCTGTTTTTCAGCTAGGCCTAAGTCTTAAAGTAACTTTCGGGACAGAAGCCAGGTCCCCCTTAATTAAGGCAGTGATGAGCTGGTAAAGGACATCAGACTCCGTGATGGCCTCAGCCACCCCACTGCAAACAAAAGGGCTAAACTCTTCTTAGCACCCGCAGCAAAGCCCAGCGGCAAGGGCTGCAGCAGGACAAGAGGAGAAATAAAGCGCTATTGATCTAGGGCAAGCAATCAATCTCCTCCTCTGCCAGAAGGAAATGAATGGCCCATTAAGGAAGCAGTCCATAACCTCAGCTTCCCCGTAATGGGCCTTGGCCCTAGACTGCCTGGCATCGAAGTGATTTCAGCCCTAAGAACGGACCCCGTGTGCAGGCTGCGCCTTGTGACAGCAGGAAGGGAGAGGGGCTTGGGCAAGCAAGGAAAGGAAGGCGGCGCACGCGAGCAAGCGCAGCACGCGGCCGCGCTCCCGCGGAGGGCGGCCCCGAAGAAGGGCCCTGCCGGGCCCGAGGAACAGCAGCCTTCGCCGGCTTTTAGTTAGTTGTGAGGGAAGGAAAAAAGCACGCTTATTTTTATTGTAAAGCATAATCAGTTTGCATCGACCTTGCATGTTGTGGTCCCACAGCCCTTTGCAAATCTTAATTAAACTAACAGAGAAAGTAGGTCTCTATCTCGGCGCCAGTGCTGTTTTACCCCAAACTCTGGATGCAGCAGGCTACATCCTCCAGCTCCTTCCAATATCGATGCAGTGTAGGTCCAGTACAGTCCCACCTGATCCGGACGGTACTGGATCAACCCAAAGCAGTTGTTGGATGGATTAATCCTTTCCATGCTGAAAGAATTAATGGTTGCATGGCTGTTACCTCCGCAACACAGCCTGACAGTCAAAACTCTCCTTGCTGAGTTTTCAGTCATTATTACAGTGTGCCTTGGGCTTTGGCTTCATTTTTAAATTGCATGAACCTAAGCTGGGCATAGAGGAAACCAAGATAAAACCCAAACAGTGAGAAAACAACTGATGACTGAAGCTGCAAAAGAGTCAGTGCCTGCAGAGCGTCTTCCTTCCTCCTGCCCACGCGCCTCCTCGGCGCCTAACCCGCAGCGAGCGCGTCCGCGCGCCGGGTCGCACCGGGAGCCCGCACGGGGCAGGGCAGGGGCAGCACAGCCGGTGCTGGCTACGTGAACACGGCCTGCCAGGCCGTGCCGCAGCACCAACGCCGTATCTGGGAGCGACCTGCAGTGCATTAAGTACCATGCTGAGAGACAGCCTGGGAGAGCTGGCTTGTGTAGGTTTAATCTGAATTCAGTTGAGTTAAAGCCCAAGCAAAACAGTCCCAACACTTCTAATAGGAACCAGTCTCCGCTCTTCTAACAACGCAGTCTCGCAGCCCAAGACACAAAGGGTTTTCGGACCGCGGGGGCCTCGGCCTCCCAGGGCAGCCGGTGCTCCTCGGGAGGCTTCATGGGCTCACTGCCTTTTCTCTTGTGGTCCTGTCTTAGACTGAGCACGAGGAGAAACAGCTTCACTAGCAGAGTGCACAGCCACCGAATGCTTCCGTAAGTGCTCCCTCCCAGGTCACACAGGGCTGCAATACACGTCAAAGGAGGATATTGGCACACAGCTCCAGGGGAAGTATCCCAAAACTGCCTTTCAGCTTCTGGCCTGAAACTTTGCAGTTCCTCCATCCTACAAATAGACCATTTAGGCACCCTCCTACCTGTCAGCAATATGAAACCCACCAGCCTTTAAAACCTAACCAGGAGGGTCAGGTGAGACCTGCCCTTGGTACAGCAAATACTCACTGCATCCCATCCGGGCATCCACTTCCAGTTACATTAACGAATAACTGAAATGATGCTGCAGTAATTAAAATAAATAAATAAATAAAAATAAAACAAATCAATACTCCAGCAGTCAACTCTGGTTTTTGCTTGTGGTACAAAAGGCAGTTTGGGAGAAGATGATCTAATACACTAAGTATTGATTAATCAATTCCAACCAGGATGCTAACGGGCTTTTCTTACAATGGGTGGTTGTAGAAGGAAGGAGCAGGATTGCTGAATGAGACTGGGGGAAGCAGGGTGTGGGATGAACTTCCAAGGAGGGGGGAGGAAGTGCAGTGGGGAGCAGAGCCCTCAGTGGGGAGAGGTCAGCCTGAGCAGAAGGACACTGGTGAGAAATGGCCAAGGTGAGCAATGAAAGAAGATAATAAATCAGATATATGGACTTACCTAACACAGCAGATATGTACCTTTCACCATTTACTGTGGTTGATATTAATAAAACTTCCCTGTTGCTACAGAAACCCTCAGAAGAAAGTCTGTAAAAGAGTCCAGCATGGGTCTAGAGCCCATAGTGGAACAGACTGGACAATCTGTAGTCCGATCAGCCAGTAAAATGGTCTGGAAGCATTATTAATGCCTACCTTAGTTAACACGTCCACGCTGGTTCTTCTGTCTAAGGCAGCGCGGGGTAATTCAGATTACAGCTGTGATAACTGCGCGTGTGCGACCTTCCACCATCGTTGGAAAGAAACGGTCACAGCATCCAGAGCAGGTGGTGTTGATACAGCCCTGAGCTCTTGCTTTAGATGCACATGCTCCCGTGCACACGAAGCAACGCAGCCCTCCAAGCCCCTGCTCCCCGGAATGCTCATGGGGCCTTTAGCCATCCTAAGTGGCATCATTTGTGGCCTTTTGCTCTCTCCTGCGCAACCCGTGACAAGAGAGCTTGGGCTAACCCAAGCCCATGGTGCAGGTGCTGTGGGACATAATGTGGTACATCCTCGGCTGCACTGCAACCAGGCATTCCTAATTATTGCATCCCAATGGGAGCTCTACCATGTCCTGCCTTGCACACCCTGTGCTTGACAGAGTCCTTCCCTACTAGCGAAAAAAGAAGTACAGAAACACGTGGAGCATCCTCCAGACCTGAACCGTTCCACTTTACATGCACCGTGGAGGCAGGCAAAAGCTCTAAGCAAAGCACCAACCTGTGGAGAACAGATCTGTAACAGCTACCCTGGTCTCTTATGACTCCCGAAGAGCAAGTGCCCACCGTATGTGAGAAAATCTCATGCAGGTGCTGGGAACCAGCTGCAGCTGCTATTCGCACATTATTCCCATCACCCAAAATGGAGGCACAGCTGCTTGCCTCTCAACACAAGATGCCTCAACTGGACAATTTGCACACATAAAGGAGTATATTCCCGATGGTGTGGCCTTCCTATTGCTGTTAGTTGTGTGGAGGTGCCCTTCACTTTTAGGAATTGAGATGAAACAACTGAGGAAAAGGTTTTGATCTTGAGTGGCTGTAACTGTGATGGTCTGAGTTAGCAGGAAGCACAGCAGCAAAGACCCCTGTGAGGATTTCAACGTGGATCAGAATCTCTACCTCTACCACGAATGGAGTTGTGCCAGGCAGGAAGATGACTTCATAAAAACACATCAGAATTGCCAAAACGAGTACTGCATTTCCGTGCTTAAATCCAGCTGACATTATTCACTGATGTAAATTACAATACTTAAGACAAAGGCTAGACCCTGTCCATAAAGAAAACCCCTAGATACAAAACATCACCCTTTCAATACAGCTTGTTAACCAGTTTTCTGTGGGACATCCTGCAAACACAGTGCCAATCACATGGGCATCCTACAAGAGAGCATGCCAGCTCTTTGGAGCGATACCTGCCAGTCTTCATCCGGAAGGCATCGCGCTGACACACGGCATCCCGCTGCAGGTGAGCAAGCCTGCAGCTCTGAGCTACCACCAGCACAGCCTGTGGTAGCAGCTCAAAGGCCCTTGTAGGACCTGCAAGCAACCCTAAAAATAATGACAACGATCTTCCTGAAAAGCAGGGTTAGGTGCTAATCAATAGACAAAACACCTAGAAATTGCAGAAATTGACTTTTTTTTTTCTTTTCTTTTCTCTTTTCCAGTGCCACCATTCCCAAGCTAAGGCAATTCACGCACTGCCCGAGATGTCCATGAGCCCCAGCAGCAGACTCACATTGTAGAGGATGTCAGTCCATCCCTCCATGGTGATGCACTGGAAGACGGTGAGCACAGCAAACAGGATGTTGTCGAAGTTGGTGATGCCGTAGTTGGGTCCTTGCCAGTATTCCCGGCAGGTGGTCCCGCTCTCACATTGCCTGGCAGGAGGCTCCTCTCCACAGGGAAAGTCTCCCACCTCATCACCTGCAGAGGAGGGCAACAGGGAGGAAATGATCATAAATGATCAACACCACAACAGTGCAGTAAATAAATGCGAGGCCTTGAGAATGCTGCATAGATAAAACGATGCTGTGACCCAATGATACGCCTTCATAGAGCATAGCTAAGTGCTAAATATTCATGCTGTAACATTAAAGCAAAAGAGCAGACTATCCACGGGTGGCATAAGCAAGCGCTGCTTGGGGATAGCCCCGAAACTGGCCGGGTCCCGATGCCGGGTCGCAGGTGCATGAGGAGCCTCCAGCTGCATCCCAAGGCAGAAGCCCCTGGGCAGGCAGCAGCTTCAGCCCCAAAGGGGCACTGCTCTATTGTGCAGGTCCACGTAGCAAGGGAAGAGCATCCGGCAGAGGCCCTGGGATAAGGATGGCACAACATGAGACACCCGACAGTACCCAAGAGCAGCAGCTCTGCTTGTTCTGCACGGGGCTGCTGCAGGCACATCCAAGCCATGTTGTTCTTCCTCTTCTTCCTTGCCTGTTGCAACCCTCCGGAGACCTCACAGGCACCAACAGAGAGCGGTTTAAAAAATAAAGGGCTGGGTTTTCAAAAGAAATAAATAAACTAGGCAATATTCCTATTAGCACACAGATACAATTCTAGAAATATTAATGGGCTTTAAGAGTGACATGACATTTTGGCAATGGAGTGTCAAACTCCACCAAATCAGGTTCAGCAGGAGGGAAACAAAATCAACACTACCAATAATCAGGAATATTTTTTTATACACAGAAAAGCCCGCGGGAGGAAAGCAAGACTAGCCACTCTGGCTGCAGGATATGTCACAGGTGTGCATGTAGGCACACGTGTCTCTGACCTTTTCCTGTTGACTCAACTGCAACCTCAGCGCACGGCATCTCTCTCAGGCTCCCAAATGGGCAACCACAGGCTTAGTGAGGCAAGCCTGCAGAAAGGAAACACCCGATGCGGCTCCTGAGGATTATTTTTGAGCCTACCTTACAGAAAGGGCCTGCTTTTCTCTCTGCTTAGCCTTTTGTTACTAGGTAATACTCTGTAAATGCAATACACATTTACTATGAAAGGCTTTTTTTCATTTTTTAATAGAGGACAGAACCAGTCCCTACACGCATGAATGGGAAACAAAGAGGAGAGTCTCATGGAAAATGGTGAAACATTTTGGTGCCCTCCTTTCTGCAAGCAGCTTCACAGCTCTTGGGCTGGGTAAGCAGCAGAGGCTGGCTGAGAACCTGCACACGTGGCTCTCCTTAAGAATAACCCTGTGTCAGCAAATCACGACTGCACGGAGGATGCAGGGAGAAGAAAACAAGTCATGCATCCCCTGGGAAATGCACAGCCAATAATTTTATCCATTTTTCATCAAAACAAGAGGTTTCCACTAGCTCAGATCAGTCTATTGGGCTAAGCAGAAAAGGCCCTTAATCTTTTTGCCATAGTTTGATCCCCAACATGCCTCCTTGCTGCAGTTTGTTATTGACCTGTGTGGGACTACTGAATTAGCAACTTTTGCTGTTGACAGTTCTACCTGGTTCCCTGTATGATGAGCTGAAATAACTACTGGTATCTGTTTTGCATCTCTTGATTCCAGTAAAAATCACAGGTTTCTGCTCACTTCGGGGATTTGGAACAACGATAAACCTGAGCATCTTCTCCACCAATTTGCTACCTTTTGACAAAGGCAACTCTTTAATGAGATTCACATTTCCACACTCAAGTCAGTGCTTGGGGCCCATGGTATCAGGCCTTGGCTTGGTAATGAACCTCTTTCGAGCTGATGAGCACTTAGGTTTTAAAAGGCTTGGCTGATTCGATTGTGGGATGCTTTGCTGCTCCTCTCACAAGGGATTCCAGCTCCAGGAAACCTCACCACTCTGTCTTTCCAGAAACTCCACAGTGCCATTTCCTAGGCGGAACTGATCTCTACGATTCTTCTGACAGCAAGCACATCAACCCTGAGAAAAGACCAGGATGGTGCCTGCAAACGTGGACTCCTTCCTACGTGACGCGAGAGCAGATTCGGCGAGGTGGGACCTACAGCGCCAGAGCCGGCCCTGCTCCCCTCCCACGGAGATGCCAGGTGCTGTGATGTAGAGGTACACAATGCAAGCACCACATTTTCTGGCTGCACTCCCAATTCCTAGCTGGTGGCCGCCCAGCACGCAGTAGTCACTTACACACGACATCACACGTGACAAAAATCTGTTCCTAGTCCTCAGCTTGGCACACAGAACTCTTAGTCATCATGATGTCAGAGAGAGTTGTCTGCAGACAGTGCAAACAGAACTGCACTTGGTGTTTTATTCCTCCTTTTTAAGCTAACTAGTTTCTGCTAAAGACAAAAAAATACCACTCTTCTCCTCTTTAGCCTAGCTAAAGCCAGACTAGAGGAGAATGCACCTCCACGCTTGGTGGCACTCAGCCTGCAGCCACTAGCTGCAAACTAGGGATGCCAGCAATTCTCCATCTCGTTCTGGGGTTGCAGCTTAACAGATGTGAAAACATTCTTCAAAATTGCAAGATTCTTAATTGCTTTCTCACTGACATCTCAGTGAGAAATAATCCTCTTCCTACACACCAATAATATCACCATTACTTTTATTCCTACGCAATCATGACAATAGCCTAAGCAATGGGCTGAGTCCTGTCCTGCATTGCACTGAATACACACAGATGAAAAAGACTCTTCCCCTGCTACAAATTCAGTCCAAAAATTTCATTTCTTCTGCACATCATTGTGCTTTGCTCACAAGCAGTCTCTAAACAGAGTAACACCGCAAGAAAACAATTTCATCCTGCTTTTGCAAAGCTTTGTGTAAATTTAATATGTTAAACTATTTGCATGTCACTCTCTGTTAAAAAGAGCAGTGAAGGATACCCAGAGATTTGGCTAGAATGCTCTTTCATTACACTTTGAATACATCTACAAAAATCAATAGGAAGCTCTATTAGTGATAATCACTGAAAATACGAGACTGTGCTTTAAAGACACTCAGTTGTACCTTAAATTGCAACCTTCTGGAGAGAGGAAAAATATTTCCATCTGTTGGTAGCCCAGATAACCAACACATATTAGCAATGTTACAATAGAAATATTAAATAATACATTAAAAACATGCCTAAAAAAAATAATAAAATTAATTCTGAGGCAGGGCAAACAGCTGGCTTGCACCCAGCAGCTGGTCCCTGGCTGAGGGTCTTTGGGCATCACTGCTCTCCCGCGCCGTCTCCTGGGGTTTGTCACTCATTCACGGGCAGACCCGCGTCACTCTCTGCAGTGCACAATTTCCAGTTTCCAGGCTGCAGCGTTTCTCGTGAACACTGTCAGGTTTTATCTCCACCTTTCATCGGGGCTGTTACCAGGCCCAGTGAGGGCCCTGCCGAGCTGCTCGTCTGCACTAACGATGCCGCGCGCGGCAGCAGGGCCACCAAGCACCGCGTGCTTTGGGGTGCCCGCGCACCGCGAAGGCCCCGCTGCAGAGCCTGAGACTGCTCGGTCCCGCACCCTGAGTGGTTCAAACTTCTGCGTGGGCCCTCCCTTTCCCTTGCAGAAGGTAGAAATCCCATTTAAAGGACATTTTTATTCTTTCTCCATCTGAGGGCTCCTTGCCTGCCATCCATATTCTGTCTTCTTCTTTCTTTCACTTTTTGGATGCTATCAGTATTTCCAGCCTTACTATATCACGCCGTGATGGCTCTCCCTTACCCATGCAGCTTGCCCCAGAAACCTTACAAAGAAATTAATTGAATCAGCAGCTGCTCATACAGCCTAAAAATGCTGAAAAGCAAAATGCACCAACCAAAACAAACAGCAACAAAAAGACAATAACAACAACCAAAAGCACCCTTATGATTAGCAGGAACCAAGGAAATTTGCTTCTACATTTCTAATGTGCAAAGAGGTACTCCCATGCCAGAAGGCCCTGAGCACATTCATCTCTCTCCAAGTCAAAGATGCCACAGTGGATAAATGGAGATGAGCATCTGCCCCAGCGTGCATGTGACAGCCAACACAGTGGGTCTGCTAACTCTTAGGGCAGGTAAAAAAAGAGGGGGAGAAGAGAGGGGTATGGAAGAGGAAAAGCAACATGAGAGCAGAGTGGGAAAAAGGATCGGATTGCAATACAAAGGAATTAGGGAAGTGAAAGAAAAGGCAGAGGATAAAATAAACAAGTTAAAATTTAAAAACAAAGCATAAGAATGGAAAGGAGAAATAAAAGGAGACTTCAGAGAGCCTGCCAAAGGTTATGAAGCTGGAAACACAGCACTAGGATTGCTACAGGAGAGGAGTAGAGAAGACTGAACCCAAGGGGCTGTGCGGACACGCTGGCAGGGACCCGAGGGCTCCATAGCCACAAGCAGCCCAGCAGCTAGAGGCAAAGTGCAGTTACCAAGCCGATTTTTCTTCCAGGAGGCTGCTGGGACACCCTGGGATCAGCCCCTGCCTTCAGCACTTCTCAGTACAGGAAGATTCGCCTTGGTTAGCTGAGGGAAGCCAACCCCTGGTTCCTGCCGCGCGGCTGCACCAGCACCCAGCGGGGTGGCAGCGTCCGGGGGTGCGACGGGGACCGTCAGCGCGGTGCTGAGTCAGTCTCAGTCAGTCTCACCTGTCTCGTTGGAGAAGCAGGTCTTGTGGAACTTGCCCATGTAAAACTCCAGCCCAATGATGGCAAACATGACGATGGCGAAGAAGAGGAGCAGCCCGATCTGAAGCAAGGGCACCATCGCCTTCATGATGGACTTGAGGACGACCTGCAAACCTGTGGCGACGAGGAAAAACACGTCATTAGCGAAGGCAGCCGGGGTCGGGACACGTCCGCAGTCCGGGACCGGCGCCAGCCCCGTCAGGGCCCATCATGGGCAGCTGCTGCAGGGCCGGGCCGGGAGAGGCCCCTGCTGGCGTCCCCAGACCGCAAGGAAGGGTCGAAGGAGGAATTGCCCGGAAGAGAAGTTTCCCAACAAGACTACAGAGCAACACTGGCTCGGGGGACAGCGTTACAGGGCCACTCACTTGGGATTCCCGACACAAGCTTCAGGGGTCGCAGCACGCGGACGGCTCGCAGCGTCCGCAGGTCAAAATCAGTCCCAGCAGTTGCTAGAATCCTAATTAAAAAAAAGAGAGAGAAATGGGATTGAATGGAAGTTCCCGTTTCCAAACTGTGGAAAAATGCTGTGGGAAACCAATAAATACAGGCTGCTTCAAACTTTATTCCTGCCTTTATATTGCAAATCGTGTCCTCTGAAAACAAGCATTTCACACGTTCCTCCAGAGCTGCTGAGCCTCGCACACGTGAGAAGGAAAACCTCCAGAGCTGCTGGCATTACGAGGCCGTTGCCACAGGGAGCAGGCCTGGTTCGGGCCCTAACACAGCAGCCCTCTGCACTTTCAGCAATACCTGCACCATTTCCCAAGGAGGAGACACAGAGAGAAATAAACTTCCGCACTTAGGCAAGAAATTACCTGCGAGAGTCTTTCCCTACAATAAAATTAGAGGCCCCTCAGATACTAATGTCTGGTATTTCCTAAAACCTGAAGCAGTTTCTAGATGTATGCTTTACTCTGTGTATATAAAATCAAGTTTTGTTCAGAGCATCTCACTGGATTGCACCCAAAGAGCAGAGTGCAAGCAATTCCTCTGAGAGTCTGCAGTAACTCTGGTATGAAACACAGCTCCCAAAGCAGAAGGGTTCTTTAAAACTAAAATTACACGGAAAATAAAATGGTTTCCCTGTTTCAGGGCATGGTAAAGGAAAAAATGCTGTCAGGGAGTCCACAAACTGTCAAGAAAGCGCGTTCCTTAAACGAGGGACCTGCGAGGCACCAACACCCCATAGGCGGCACAGCAAAACTTTACTCATTAATTTCTGTACCTCTTCTGATGTTTCAACAGAAAGTGTTATTGATTTGGGATAGTGTTCCTCTAACACAAGCCAAGTAGGCTGTAAGTCCAGAGCAAAACCCCTCTCACCACTCCCCACTAATTGCTTAATTTAAAGTGTGTTCCTTTTGGTTTTGGTGGCATTTTTGTCCCCAGGTTTAAGGCGAAGGTCCCGAGCGGCCAGAGCAGCAGTGAGATCTGTAACCATTCAAAGACCAAGGTAAGGGCTGGGCATGGAACCACCACTTTGCTAAGCAGAACTGCTATCCAGGGCTCAACCTTGCTAGCCGCATAACCCCACCACAATCTCATACTTTCACAAGGAAACCAAGTTTAAGACTAAGTGAGATTCTAGAGATGTTGTGGAGAAGTGGAAGAGCTCTCCCCTAGATTGAGGGGACATGTGGAGGAGGCATCCAGAGGCATCGAAGACCTGGATGAAGGGATGGAGGGCTCCCTCAGCAAGTTTGCTGATGATACCAAACTGGCAGGAGTAGCTGGTACCCCAGAGGGCTGCACTGCCATCCAGAGGGACCTGGACAGGCTGGGAAACTGCGCAGCGAGAAATCTTATGAAATTCAACAAAGACAAGTGCAAGGTCCTGCACTTGGGGCAAAATAACTCCGATCACCAGTCCAGGCTGGGGACCGACCTGCTGGAGAGCAGCACTGCAGAGAGGGACCTGGGTGTCATGGTGGGTGACAAGGTGACCGTGAGGCAGCAGTGCCCTCGTGGCCAAGAAGGCCAATGGGATCCTGGGGTGCATGAGGAGGAGCGTCTGCAGCAGGTCGAGGGAGGGGATCCTGCCCCTCTACTCAGCCCTGGTGAGGCCACACCTGGAGTA
>JAYECN010195848.1:7919-26098 GCA_035222435.1 Microcambeva ribeirae
TATGCAGCCCTTATGTCATGAATTTACATATGCCATAGTCCTCTGCTGCCAAGTTGCTTTTTTTTTTTTTTTTTTTTTTTCCCTCTACTTTTTCTGCAGTTTTTCTTTCTTTCTTTGTCAGGCTTATGATTTGTATGATTAACTTTTATATACTGGGCCCAAAAGTATAATCCAGATCTCAGAGTCAGGTATAAATTTCCTGCTACCATACGAAACAGGAATCACGCAGCTGAGAAGAGAAGCCAAAGCAGTCAGGAGGCAGGGCAAAGACTAAGGCTTGTCATAAATCCCACCTCTTTCAGCTGTGTCTCCAGAGACATACATAGTTCTTCCAGCTATTTCACTTCAGCCTGAGTGGAAAACTTCACTTCAGCTTGGAAAACAGACATTTCTGATTTCTCTTTCAAAGAAGTAAACTTAATCTGTTAAAACAACCCAGCGTTTTTAATAGCAGTATAGTGGATCTGGCACCTCTGTGACAGTGACTGGCAGCCCTGGGATGAGGATAAGAATGGTGGGGAGAGACCAGGGATGGGCAGGGACAGGGCAGGCTGGTGATGCCCTCAGGGTTGTAACACTCTGCACTCTTACACTCATCCCATCTGTTCCTAGGGCCCCCAGGGCAGAAAAAACCTGTGATTACCCCAGCCTTTTCTGTGTCCTCTGTCTCTAGGTCCCCTGACGACCCATATTTCTCTTAACTTTCTTTGCCAATGTACTTAGAGAAATTTTGTTTGTCCTTCATGTCACTTGCTAATTTCAACTCTATCTGAGCCTTGGCTCTCCTAATTCCAGCCCTGCAGTCTTGGACAATGCCTCTGTACGAATAGAGTTTTGTACCAGGTAGCCCATCCCCGCCTCTCTTCTGCGTGCTTCATTTTCACATTCGGGCTTGGTAAGGAGATCACTGGCCTTCCTTCTAGCTCTCTGCCACACTTTCTTGACTTTCTGCAGCTGGACTAGTTTTGTGCTCTGAGGAGGTTGTTCTTGAAGGCTGATCAAATCTTCCGGGCCCCTTTGCCCTTCAGGGCAGCTTCCCATGGGATCTTGCCAAGCAGATCCCTAAACAAGCAAAACTCTGCTCTCCTGAAGGCCGGGGATATGATTCTGCCGATCTGATATTCTGCTACTACTCAGTTCTCTCAAGATCTTAAATTCCTTGTCAGCGCAGCTCAGGCTGCCATCAGCCTTCACAGCTCTGGCCAGTTCTGTGAGTGAGAATTGAGAGCACCATCTCTCATTGGCTTCCCAGGCATCAGTGTGAAGAGACAGCCTTCAATACACTCCAGAAATCTCTTGGATTGCCTGCACCCAGACATGTCACCCTTCTGGCATACATCAGTGGTTATTTTTCCCCAGGCCTTCAACAGTGAGGCTTCCTCTGCTTTCTGAAAGCAGCTTCTTAAATTGACAATATCACACTGCTAAATCAGAGAGAAAAACAAAATATTCAGAAGTTAAACACTGGCTTTATTTTAGAAGTGGTATATCAAGCCAAATAATAAAAGCTACTCAGAATTATAGACTAATGAGATTATATATGCTTTAGAGAATTGGTTTGTGAAAAGTTGTTTCGCTATAATTGACAGTTATTATTTACCTAAAAGAATCTGAAGTTGTGTTCTACATGCAAATGATAACACAACCTTGGAAACAGTCAGGAGAAAATGTTCTTTAACTGATATACAAGTTCTGAAAATAATGCTTACAGAAAATTAATGAGGAATTTTGTGAAGGCTTACCATAGCAGGAAAACATATGTGACCTTTCTGCCCTGATGTATGCTTTTGAGGAAAAGTAAACCCCTTACACACTATGCAGTAATAAAACAAATAATTAAATAAATAAACTGGCTTTATTTAGTTCTATGTTCTGAAAATTATTATGTTGACTTTATTTCTATTTCAAATGTTGCACAGTAATGGTGGCGCTTACATCACTCACCTCCCTCATGGTTATTTATTCTGTATTTGCTTTGTGAAAATTTTGGTATGCATTTGGTATACTAATATTCATGTCAATATAACAGTATAAATTGTTATATTTTAACTAGTAAGTGTGATTTAGACATTTTTCACATATGATGCTCCAATTTGTGAAATAAAAACAAATTATGAAATCCCCACAGATTTCATATGTGATGGACAAGGTTAAAATTATTTTTCTGGCACTGTAGAAAGGTACAAGGGAAGATAGAGGTGATATAAATTTATCCTTTTATTTAAAATTAATGTTAGAAGAGAGGACAAAAAGAGGAGTAGGATCCTCCAATCCTCTTTTACAGAGGTTTCTGGGCTAGCCCAAAGATAAAGAACTTATCCCTTATTCTTCAAATGTCATTTTGTAGATTTCACTGCAGTGTTTTAAGAAATAAAATTCTTCATCACTATACTGGCAAAGAAATAGTTCAAATTTCTGTGATATTCAAATTGTAAATGTAAAACATTTCTATAAGCAGAAGTTTGGCATGCAGTATGACAACTGCATTTTGAGGTCATTCGTATCAATTAGAAATACTTTGAAATACTAAAAAATGCACAGTGAAATCTTCAGAGTTTTCTAAATGACTCCATCCAATTTCTAATTTAAAGACATGAACACTTAATACATATCAATAATCCTTTAAGTAAAATTGTAGCTTATATGCTGAACAAGATGATAATTCTTTCCATTGAAAAATGGATCCTAAATAGCTAATCTGCTTAAGTAGATGCCTTGTAAAATCATCTTTGTAAAAACATCTTTGTAAAACTGGTAAGACTATTTTGAATAATGGATTCCACCTCTAGTTCTAAAAGCAATATGACATTCGAATCCATGCATATTATGAGTCCTCACATCTGGATTTGAACCATCCTCCGTTCATTTTCCAGGAGGTTGAAGTATTAAAACTGTCTAATTTTTATGTGACAAGATTATACACACACTTTTTTTTTTTTTTTTTTGAGCTGTAATGAAGGCTTATTTGTAATTATTCTTTTAGCACAGTATTTATCTTACAAAGCACAATGAAGAGCTTAATTTCCTTGAATTCAGCAATGTCCATTTTAAAGGGATACCCTTGAGATTTATATAATATTTTTCTCCATAGTCTTTTAATTTCCATAGCAGGTGAGGACAGTTCTGGGAATAATGACCATTGTTTCCACAGCTATTGCTAAATGCAAATACTGGAGTTATCTTAGCTAAAATTTCAAAGAGAAATAACTCAACTTAAAAACTATGAAGACTGGATGAAAATATAGTCAGTATTATCTGTACTACAGCTAACAGCTTTAATACCGTTTCACAACCACAGGTGTATAATCATATCCATACAAAATATTTTAAACTGTATGACACAGGGCAGTTTCTACAGCTATCAGACCAAAGCACAGGAAGAGTGTAAGATAGAAATGAAATATATTCACTAGATATTTGGAGCAGGCAAAAACACAAAGATAGGTCTTATGTGACTGGTTAATCTATGACTGTACTTGCTGTTTCTGACTAATGTTAATGTATGAATGATGAACAGATGGATTCTCATAGTTTCCTTTGTTTTTCAAAAGGTAAGCATGTGATGACATTCTCAAAAGAAAGAAGAAACACACAAGCTATTTTATAAAGATTAAAAAGGAAATGCTCAGCATTTTTGAAATAGGGATTTTAAAAATATTTCATTTTAGCTAAGATGGATTTACTGATACACTGACCTCTCTGAACCAACTTTTCAGAATCTTATGATTGAATCTTTCCAGTTCTGAAAAGCTCTATTTCAAAATGGCTGTTTTTTTTTTCTTGAATAATTTATTTCAGGATATATCGGTTACTGTCCATTAAATCCCTCTGTAAATGGTAATAGCAAAGTCCTTGAATAACTTTTTTTTTTTTAAGTAGGTCAGAAAACAGTTGGTTAATCATAAATTCTTAAGGAATACAAGCACAGATATGTTTGTAATAGATAATTTTCTAAGCAAATTATTTAAATATGTCAAGAGAAATGCAAACTCTTGTAATTTGGACATATCAAAATGAGTGTTAAAAACTTCAGAACAAGCACTGAAACATTTCTATCATATCAAATATGATAATCAGGAATTTTACTATGGAAAATCTTTTATGTGATACCCAAATCAAATGTTTTGATATTTATAAAAATGTAAAATAAATTAAACATTTCCATTAAAAATTCACTATATCTACAGAGTTTTTTCAAAACAAATCCTAGTATCTTCTTGAAAATTGTTTGCTCCCAAAATTAAAGCTCCCAACTAGTTTTATATTAATTCAGTTTGCAGAATGAATCATAAACTCCTTCAGAAAAATCTGTAGTTACCCCTAGAAAATACTACAGTTATTTGGGTTCTGCCATACAGCATTTTCATAGCTATTATATGGTTGCAATACAATCTATTTGTTTAGAAAAGCTGGAAAGGCTTTTGCAGATACTGATAGATTTCTGTGAAAGCTGAGGTCATGTAGTGGGGAGTAGGGTTGTGCTACTAGCCCTTCGGCTAGAAATTCCCTAGCTGTAGGAGCAAGGGAGGACAGCTGTGGTCAAAGAGGCTGAATTTTCTGGTTGCCCTGGAATGCATTTGCATGCGTAGGTTAGCACACAGTGAGTTGGGTTGTCTTTCTGTAGCTGAGGAAATGTGATGTTTTGGCATTACTCATAGAAAGCCTCAGGCTTTGTATTGACCTGGCAGTGCTGCCTCGCAGGACGTGTTTGCACTTGTCTTGACCTGAGTTAATGTTAGTGTGTTTTCACTGTAAAAGCAGTTGTCTGGCAATCAAGTAGCTATTGCGAAAATGTGTTTTAGATTTAGAGTAACAAGTAGCTGCCCTGTGAGAAGGGGAATGTCTGGGACACCAGGACAGGAAGTGTGGCATGGCAGACTGCAGTCAGAGGGTCATACTAGAGCATCCAGGTTCTGAAAACAAACCCCCAGAGACAGGTAAAACCAGCCTCAAGAGCGAAGAAAAAATAGAAATCCAAGGTCGAGGAAGAAGAACACCTTTCCCCCATTAATGACATATTCCTTTTGCAAAATAGGCAAACAAAGCCAAAACCAGGACTTCGATGACTTGCTATACCCCATTGCCACCCCTTTCCTTAAGAAACACTGATTCTATCGAACTTAGGAGGCAGAGGCATGCTGGTAGGGTGAGTATAACACCAAAGAAAAGGGGTAGATGTTAGGAAGTTAATTTTAACAGTTTTTATTGACTAAGGATTTTCTCTATTAATTTTGCTGATGGGTTTTTATTGCCATTGTGATTGAAACTCCAATTGTTTATAAATTTTGACTAGATTGTTAAAACATTCATTAGACATAAATTATTCATTCCGTATATAAATGTATTACCTTTTGTCTCTAACAAGATTTTGCATTTTTTCATTTCTCATTTCTGTCCCGTAAATTACTTTTGGAGGTCTCATTCCTAGGCCTTTGATTTGCCTTTTTTGGATCTTAGACACAGATTTTTGATTACTGACAAAATCTGGCCAGCCTGAACCTTTTATAGATGCATGGCTCTTAAAAATCTCATTGACATGAATTGCTAGGTAACAATTTTATTTTTAAGCTGGATTAAAAATCTGTACATTCAGGCCACCAAGTAACTTTACAAGACAGTATCTTTAATTTTGTAAAAAGCGATAATTCATTTAAAAAGTAAGTGCAACCTCAACTAAGAATTAATTAAGGACTCTTAGCTGAATGAATACAAAAAAGAAGAACATTAGTACTTCTTTAGGAAGTACTAATGATATCCAAGACATATTTTGCTACCAAATGCTTTAGTAAATTTGCTCTTTCTCTGTTATGTTTACAGTCCAGTAGTGATTCTCTATGTATAGAAGATATAAACTTGACTTTTTAAGTGATTGATAAAATAAAAGATAAACAAATCTTAATATTAGTGTCATAGAATAAGAAGGATTCTACTTGGCCATACTTTTAGCTGCAGAGAAAGATAGTTGCAGAGTCAATGAGCTGTATCAGGAGCCTATAATCTATCTCTCAAATCATTTTGTAAAGTTGAATGTCTGCAAAATAACAGGAATTTTTTGAAACTGTTTTGTAAAGTTGAATGTCTGCAAAATAACAGGAATTTTTTGAAACTGCACCTGCAGAACTACAAAGTGTAATAAATAGCTATAAAAGTATGTAATTTAAGATACAAAATATAAGATAAAGATATACTCCAGCTGAACAAACAACTTTGTCATTTGTTTCTACGATTTTGTAAACCAAACCAAATTGCTAAATTAATTCGTTTAGCATTCACCCACTAAAGTTTTTTTAAAGTTTGTAGATTTCATCTACATGAGACAAATTAATTTCTATAATCTCAGCCATTTTTGTCCTGGGGACTTAAAAGTAATATTAGCTATATTATACTGCCAGCTCAAGTAACTGTGTGCCACAAAAGTCTATGTCCTTATTTTGCACACATGGCAATGAAGTTATTTTGCTCATGGTTCCCAGCTCCCCATACAGTGGATTCAACATTGCTCCAGTTTCCTTCTGGAAATCGTAGACTCTTTCTTTTGAAGCACAATCAAAACTCAAGATAAATAACTCCTCATGCCAGCCAATCTCAGCATGCAGAAATATGCAAAGTGAGGTGCAAAAACTTTTCCCAGCCACAGGGAAACAAAATGACCCTGACATACAGCTGAGATTCATAGTCTGAAAAGGAGGTTGTAAGGTTGATAGCAGGTTAAGAAGGTGATAGATTCCAAATACTACTGTTACATCTTACATTTTCTAAACATGTAACCTGCAGCAGGATTCAGAAGAAATAATAAAGACTTCAAAATTTATGCATCATATCTCAGCCCCTGAATAGAATTCTGACTGGTCCCTGCTTCGTAATCTTCATGTTTGCATCCTATTTATTCCAATGTGAGTTCCCCCTTGAGTCCTTCCTGAGCTGCAACACGGGAATTCAGAAGACCTCTGACTCGCCAGCCTTCCTTCTCTCCTCAAATGCCCCAATTTGTTTTAATCTTTTAAGCAGAAACACTTTTCCCCAGTACCAGGTTTGAGCTATTTCTCTTCTTCACTGGATTTTTAGAAATGACTAGAGACATGTGTTTCCACTTATGCATGTTCTTTAAGTGACCCGCAACATGTATAGCAAATTTGTTACCAAGTGGCCTGATTTACAAGATTTATGACAACCTTGAGGTAGCAGAAAAGCTTGACTGGTACCTTCTCCCCCTTTATTTTTTTAACCCTTTTTCTGGTTTTACAGTCCAAATTTTGTATGTTTTCGTGACTTCTCCATATTTCTCTTCAGTATCAAAATCATTCTTTGACTATGTATATTTTTATAAACAAATAATAAAATATCCTGAAATCAGAAGGAATCCTCCATTGGATTTAGAAGAAAAAGAAAAAAAAAAATCTTCCCAATTCAGAAACTTTAACTTTTTCAGAAACAATTCACTTATAAACGAGTCAGCTTTTCAGTGCCCTTTAGGTGATAGGATGTGTCCTTGCAGTTAGTCCCAGCCCCACTACCATCAGGACTTCTACTTTCATTAGATGGAGAGGGAAATCTTGTGTTCAGCTGAGAGAGTTAAAAGTTTACTATATAAGCACAGAGAAAAAAAATCCAATAATTTAGATTCGTTTAAGGAAGTATTTAAGAAAGAATTATCCTTCTGAAAGTCCTCTTGCACCAAAAGAGCAAAGTTGACTGCTCCAGTCATCATTTCAGAGGCTTAGCTTCATGTTTTAGCTAGTGTTTGATTTGTTAATTGAACACCTTCCATGCAAGGATGAAAGATCTTGTGTAAGGTCCATTTTCAGTATAAAGAGTGCTAAATTTGGTGTATTTGCAGGAGGCTCAACTGCTGATAATTTTTCAAAGATCAGACAACTTTAATCTCAAATCAGTTAATAGATTTCATTCTTACCTCAAGAAACAAGCATGCATATAGCCAAAACCATAGCATTTCTCTCCTCAGTCTTGTGAGTGAACTTGTGACAGTAGAGAAGATATACACATGTATGCGGCTATTTGGTGAGAGAACAAATGTGATTTTTTTTTTTTTTTTTCTGAGTTACGTACCTGATCTTTTTTCTATGCATCAGCCATGGAACTTTTAAGTCAAATGAGTGAAGAAAATAGTAGGATGTACAGCAATAAGTGAAATGAACTATTAAAATTGCTCAGCATACTGGCTATAAAAGCTTCAATGTTAATCCTATTATTTCTCTGCTCTATTTGTTTGCTGCTTTGTTTGTAATTTTTAAATTTGAGATATATTTAGCTCATTATTTGAATTTAGAGTGGCTTTTGCTAAAATTGAATATATAGTGGCAAAAATAGTTTTCTCGGTTCTTTCTCTTTTTTCAGGGGGCTGAGAATTTCATCTGATACTTAGAAAACTACTGATGCATTTGATATCCTAATTGCTAAATTAATCTTTTCTTAGTTTACTCTGTAATTAAATATTTAGGCCCTGATTATCCTTCAGACTAAAAGCATAAATCTCACTATTTTCCACTTGTTTTCAGGAAGAGATCTGCTCTCACTGGTGAATGAGAAGCTGTCTCTCCCATCATCTAAGAGGTACAATAGCCATCTCTGAATGTTTTATCCAGGGACTTATTTCTCATGCCTGTGTCTAGGATAGGTTAATGTATAGAAGGATCTCAAAAAGGCTTAGCAGATAAGAGAAATCTACATCTTAGAGGCTTGGTGATATTCCATTCTCCTTGGATGATAGTTTTTGAGACTGGTGATAGGGATCTGCTCACAAGCTAAAAAGTGGCACAGACTTTGCTGATAACCTTAGGTGATAACCTTAAAAAAGGGGAAAGAAATGAAACCAAGCCAGAGAATGCTCTCTTCAATGCATCTCAGCTTATTCCAGCTGAAGACAAGGGAGCTTTCAGGCACAGCTTGGATGAACATTCATACAGTAATAAGTCCCATCTAATTTTATTATAAATTTGCAAAACCTTCACCCGTATAGCTCTAATGGTAATTAAACATCTGACCCAACAAAAATTAAAATTAAATAGGCCACAGTGACTGTATTTTATGGTTAACTGGTTTGTTAAATTCAACTAGAAACATTTTTATTTCTATTTTATTTTTCCTAGTCACATTGAGATTTTTTCTCTTTCTTCCTTAGGAGGTAAAGACTTGGTAGCTTTTATTCAAGAAGCTTCCTGGCTTTTTGAGTTTAAAGGGTTTCTGTCTTTACTGGGATATTCATTAGAGGATAAAATCTAGGAAGATCCATCTCAAACCTGTGTCAGACCTGGGTCCTGTCATATTTATATTGTCAGTTATGATTCAACTATTCTTGCACAAATGCACATAAAGACAGAAAAAAAAATGCACGGTAGAGATCAAGTTTATGAATTGAGTTCACAGTCAAAATGGTCCATGATAATTTTTACTAACCATAGTATTACTGAATATCACATATTCTCACATTTTATTCCAAAATTATATAGGATAGGTTCTTGTCATGTATATTTAATGGAGTTGCTAAAGAAGAAAAAATTCTCTTGAAACAGAAGTAATGAGATTCACTTTGAGAAGCCAGTTTGATTATTTTTTCCTATGTTAAATTTTAAGGAGTTGATAGTAACCAGGGAAAAAAAAAAAAAAAAAAACAGAAAAAAAACAGAATACTGTTTTCATGTTGCTATTATCTCGGCTGCTGAATAGAATGAGAGATACAAGCTCTGAACTTGACTCCTTTGATGTAGATTTTTATACCATAGTAAAATGACAATTCTCATAGCAGCCATTCCTATCCATAAATTTTGTCAAGACTTGGTAGCTTATTTTCAGTTTCTGTAAGTTGCTAAGCTTCTTAATACCTTTCTTCAAAAAAGTATTAAGAATGAATAATAATGCATAAATATAAATATACATATTTTTCTTTCAGTATAGGATTTAAATATTCTAAACTTTTGTTCTAGAAATATTTATGTTAAATGAGTTTGTGGGAAGCAGTGTGATTTTAAGTAAGATTGTAATACTGGTGAGAATCTTTCATAAATGGCAATTAACAGAAGGTGTGCTATATAAATCTTTCAAAATAAGGTAAAACAGCAAAGACAAATGATTGTAGAGGGTTTTTATTTTTTTTTAAGTTGTGAGTATAATAGAATTTAATTGATTCATGAAGGTAAGAGAATCATGGTTTTATTTGTTTGTTTGTTTGTTTGTTTTCAGAGAACTGGGAATATAATAAAGTTTTCCAGTCTCATCAAATAAAGTGAATATATAAAACAGAAAAATGATTAAAAATTAAGCCTTAATGCTTAAGTCACAAGTATCAATAAAATGCTGCAGCTGACTTCCTACAGGATGACAGACTGAATCTTACGAAGGTTTTCTATTTATTTCCATTTTTCAAGACATCTATTTGCTTTTCTAAATATATATATGCCTGTTTATTACATTAATTGTTGACAAAACTAGATTTGGAAGGACTTGACAGACGTTTTGCTTGCACCACTTTTTCCCTACAAGAAGATTACTATAGAAATAGTATGCAATATTGATTTAACATAGCATTAAAGTTAGATACCAAAATCCAGCCTAATTACACTATTGCCCTTTTGCAAAGACAAATGGACACCTCCAGAAGGCAACTCATCTCATCTTAGTTCCATACTTTAGGACTGATCAAATGAATCACCCCCTAGAGACAGTGACATTAATTGCTCTTCATTGATGAGAAAGGCAAAACAGGTTGACTCAGACAAAAACTTTTGGGTTTATATTTGATACTTAATAAGCTATAGCCTGTTGCTGCTTCATATATAAAAGTCTTATGTCAATCCTATTGCAACCTTGACTACTAATATTCACTAGAAGTATGTATTTCCTATTTGCAAATCAGCATAGCTCTATTGCCTTCAAAGGCATCTAGGCTGACTAAACCCAGTTAAGATCTCTAAATCTTAGACATAAAAAGTCAGGTGAAATGATTTCTACCATATGCTTTTAAAATCAGAAAGGGTAATGCAATGTTAGTTTTTCAGTTTGAGGTTCTTCTCTAAACATAAGTTATTTCCAGAAAATTCTAATTCAGTAGCATGTAAAAGATAACAAACAAACAAACAAACAAACAACTAGTGAATGTTCCATGTATTTTTTGGATTATTCAGGCACAAGTTGAATCCATGTTGAAGAATGACAGTTTTGTCAACCTGAACAAAATTATTATTTACTTCCCTGCTACTCTGAAATCCTCTTCCAAGACAAGCAAGCCTCTGTTTTAACATTTGGATGGATAATAATGTTGCTAGATAGGACTTCCATATTCTCCAAGAACACATACAGGAATTAGTTATCCAAGTCTGAGTCAGCAATCATATCAATTTCTCATACAGATGAGTGTGCTTTTCTTCAACAAAAACATAAATTAAGAACACAATGATTCTAAAAAATGAAGAACTTTTAGTTATTGTGATCCCAACAAAGACAAAAGAAGTTACAAGGCTTAATAATTTCTGCAAATTCTTAACTAACTAACCATTTAAGTTTGAATTTGAAACATGAACAAAAGCATTGTGCTTGATTAATTTTTACTTTCTTTGCAGGCTTAAAGACTGTACAGGCTCAGTGAAAATTATAAATGTTTCTATACATTTGAAAGTAATTTGAGTATACAGTATGTTGATTTATGTATTTTATTTTAGTATAGAATAATACCATTATATTACATTATAAAGAACTTCTATTTTATTATATGCTACATTATACGTAAATATTACATAATACGTAGGAGAGATATTTCGGGGGAGTGATACAAAGGTTTGCAGATGTGTGTTGGCAAATAAAATATAGAGATGCTGAATCTTTTAATGGGAAAATTCACTTCAGAAATAAGAAAAATACACATCAAAAATATTGGCAGATGTTGAATTCCACAGAATTATTTATTTATAAGTGAAAATAATTTTGAATTAAGATGTTTGTACCTGCATAAAGATTTGATCACAGAATAAAATATGCAGACAAGAACTTTTTAAATGACATTGAACTTTGAAGGAGAAAGTTACTGGCTTTTTTTTGCCTTTTTTTTTCCCCTCTGGCTCTCTTTCGGTCTCCCTTTTTCTGTCTCCCTTTCAACTGAATTAAGGAGAGATATGACTTCTCTTTTCACGGTGACTTCCTTGGAAAGTATAATTACTCACCAGTGTACACCTAAAGTACATGACTGTCTAAGTGAAGGGCTTTCTGTCATAGTGTTCTTTCCTTGAACAGTGACTATCATACAGTATTATTGATTTGCTCGCTATATGATGATTCAGAGGTTAGACAGCTCGGAGTATGGCTGTTTCAGAACCCCTATGTCAAATAAACTCAAAGGTGATTCTTTAGATGACAAACTTCAGGCATTTTCTGCCCTCTAGTGAAATTATGCCTAACTTTCTTTTTTTTCCTTTCTTTTTCTTTTTTTAGTATTTCATTTTTATTTAAATAATTATTTCTTGACCCCCCCCCCAACAAATACAAATCAAGAAAAAAGGGATAATTCTACAATTATTAGATAAAATGTAAAAGCCTCATTTCAAAAGATATTTGTCAAAAATGACGTTAGCACAGATCCAAGCTTGTATTTAAATGTGTACTGTTTTCCAAGCTTCAGGCAATCTAAATAATCTATCATTAAAAAAAAAAAATCCATCTTCAAGCTTTAATGTCTTGATATAGCTCAGTGCTCAGTAATAGCTGCCTTCTTCAGGTAGAAGCCAAATTTTAGCAGAATTTCAGCATGAACCATCATACAGCTTTTATATTTTCATACAAGAAGTGCCCCAGATAGAATCGCCGCTCGAAACAGAGTGGTACATCCATCAGCATCTTCATCTAGGAAAGGACAGAACCGGGAAATCAGTGTGTATTGAATCGTCGTGATGCAGGAGGGACACTCGTTTAACCGCCATCGGGTACATTTTTTGCAGGCTGTCACCCAGGTTTTGCAGGGCTGGCACTGACTCAGGCACAGCAGCCGTCTGCACCTGAGCTGCACCACGCAGCTGGAGCGAAGCCGATGCAGGGATCCTCATGGCAGCCGGGTACAGGCCCCACAGCCACTGAGTGCTGCTCAAGGGCGTCCCTCACTTTAGGAGTCTGTATACTAGATTTACATTCTCAGCACACTGACCAGCAGTATGTGGTATGGAAGTGCCTTTAAAGCATAGAGAAGCTATTATCTAAAACTGGGATTAAAAGAGTTGAGTACGTTCAGGCAATAAAAGCTGGAGTTACAGCTAAGTCGGTCTAAAGGCTCTTTAAACTTCTCTTAAGTCCTCCTCTGGTCTCAAATCCCTGTTCCAAATCATGTGAAACAGAGACTGCAGCCAATATCTTCCATAAACCATCTGAGAGCTCTAACCCACATGCTATTAACTGCACCCACATGTTTTCAACTGCTCATGACAATGTTTTTTAAGATTTTGATATAATGCAAACCCTCAAAGTTGTAACTTTGTCACTTTTTTTTTGAAAACATAGTACTTGCTTTCAACCCAATCCTTATTCAAATGACAATGTAGGAGTTAAGAGGAAGTGAAGGCAAAATATTTTAGACTTGATTTGGGATGCTTGTTCCTGTCCTTCAAAAATTGCTTAGCACCAACTGATTATTACAGTCTTTATTTTTGCAATAGCATTTGCTGTGCCTGGGTCACGCAATTATAATTATCCCAAAAGAGATAAGAAAACACATAAAGCTGATAAATCTCTTTAAGACTGTACAGGGCAAACAGCTGAGGTCCATAAAACTTCAATTCAGAAAGGTCAGAGAGAGAGACAGAGCAATTCAGACGCGCACAAATCACCCATCTTTCTCACAGTGCTCCATGTCCTGGGAGGAAGTGATTAATATAAAACTTAACTTTCTCTTACAGCAATAAATAACAATACACTGCTCACCTGCATTGACTAATATTGCAGGCCCAACTTCAACCTAAGGGGAAATGATAAAAGTGTAGTGAGAACTGATGGGAAGGATGGCACCTTCCTTGTGCCATTGTAGCGGCATGGGTAACAGATGTGTGGGTGGATGGATGGATGGATGGATGAATGGGTACCAAATGTACAGGAGGGAAAGCAGCTGTAACACAGATCACAGGAGGGATCTCCGAGCTACAGAGGACAGAAACCAACCACTGCTAACCACAGAGGGAAGGTCTGTTACTGTGCAATTCAAAAAGTTCAAGAGTGAAGTAATTTAACTACTTTCTCAGCAGTCCTGGGATGAACTTTCTATTCTGAAACATACTGCAAAATACATCTTAGAATAGTATTTGAATAATATTTCAGTGGAAATGACTTCAAATTATTAGAAGCTGGTAATAACCAATGTATTTTTGCCATTTTTTAAATTATTATTTCTTTGCAAAATGTACTTGGCTTTTCTTTTCTACTTGAAGAATGAAACTTTTTTTTTAAAAGAAAAACAAAAGAAAGACAAATAAAACGCAGTAGATAATTCTGGACAATTCTGTTAAGATTGTATCAGCATGTTTGGTACATAGCTTTCTTTGCAGTTAGATTTGTCTCTGGAGTATACAGTCTCAGAAGAGCGGGATACTCAATTATTAAATCTCTGATGGTGAACCTTCTGCATTTTTCCCCAAGCAGAACTTCAGCAGTGAGGATTTATTTGTGTCATAGAAGCCTCGGTGACTTCTAAGTACTTGGGTCAACAAATGCTTTGAAACTGTGCTTTTCTGTTCACTCTAGACCGTCTCTTTTATTCACAACAAAATCCAAACAGCATAAAAAGCTTGAATGGGGGGATGGGGAGAGAATAATGAAGCAGGCAGGTCTTTATTTCTGGATCTTTATCTTGGAGGTTTCCTTTCTGATCCCCTTTGCATTTTCTCTTACCAGGCATTAGAGCAGAGATTTACTCTCTTACAAAAGCAAGCAAACAAACAAACAAACAAACAAAGTGATTATCTGTTAGCTTTAGACTACATACAGAATAGTATATAAATACAAATTTGAAAAGATACTGGAAGAAAGGAAGTGAGCATAGCGTGAACTTAAGATATAAGACCCACGGATTATTCTGAGAACAAATTGCTCCTCATATGCTTCAAATTTAATATTTAATTTCACAGTTCCTGTTTTATCTTACTTCTCATTGCAGAGTTAAAATATGTGCCAGCCTTCAATCTTTTAAAGGAGCATCTTAAGTTTTTTTTCTGAGGAAGACTGAAAACTTGTGTGAAATGTCATCTTAAAAGCAGATTGATCCTGCTAAAGTGTGGGAAAGTGTCAGGTTTGTAATAATATTGAAAATCAAAAGACTGCAGATTTAAGAAACAGTGTATATTTATTTCAAATAATAAACGGAGATCATTGTATTCAGATAAAGAACCAATGCATGTGGTTCATGGAGCTTGGCTAACCTGAAATCAAACAGCCCATATGTATGTGCCATATGTAGGTGATTACCTTATATACAAGAAAAGATACCTTACATACAAGAAAAGATACTATCTCTACGTATATAATACATAGTACTATAACACTGTGTATTCTGTATTAAAGCAAAAGAGACAAAACATTTTTATTTTTATTTTTATTGTATTTATTTATTTATTTGTAGTTGTAGAATACCACTATTTTAAGTTGCTTTAAGATACTTTACAATTTACAGACAATTTACAGACAAATTTAGCAGAAGCGTGAATTCCAAACCCTGAAAAAAAGTCTCTGTGTTCATCCTCTGTATAGCTCTAAATCCTGGTGTCTTATATTGTGTAAAAAAATAAGTAGCAAATATTTCATGCTTACATTTTAAATATATAAATAGCATTTATTTGATATTAGTTTTTATGTCACATTTGAGACATAATGTGCAATATATGTGCAATATATGTTTAGATGGGATACCAAAGGAAGCAAAACTGATCCTTATCAATATAAATGTCAGAATTAGGGATTTTGGTTCTCTAAAAAAAAAAATCTTTCTTGTCATTTGGTACATATTTTCTTACTGAGAGAGTAAGTAAGCGTTAACCTACTCATAATTAGCTTCGGTCTGTGGATTTCAGCGTTAGAGGCAATAGATAGTTCTAAAACTGACAATATGAAGTTTAATTTCTTTGAAGTGTTTCTTTGACTCAGGAAATGCATGGACTATGGAGGAAGGACCCAAGACAGGGAGGTTAAGTCCTTAGATTAGGATTAAAGATAAATCCTTAGATAGGGATTTAAGGATTAAGTCTTTAGGTTAGGATGCAAAGAACTAGAAAACAGATGAAAAAAAGAATCTCCGAAAGTGAGAAAGCTCAGTTTTAGTCTCTTCTGTTTCCACCTCAAACTGAGGGACTTAACTAAGCAGTAAAGATGAGTCATGTAATTGTCTTCTCCAACACTGAATCAAAAGGTTGTTACATAGCATGTAATTTTCCATATGTTTTCCTTTTTTTTTTTTGTATGTGTGCGTGTGTGTAGAAAACCTCAAAAGATCTTTTCCTTCAGTACCTCTCAAAGTTTTATAAGCTATCATCACAGATTTATACTCAAAATTAAAATCTACATATCCTATCTGATGACAGCATCTGTTTGATGCTGCCTTAAAGATAACTGTCCTTAGAGGACAGTTTCTTGTGGTACTGCAACTTTTTCCAAATAAAGAGAAGCATTTTTCACAGTGCAGGAGACAGGGATATGCTGCTTGCATTGAAGGCAGTGGCCAAGGTGAGAAACAAGGGTCACAAAATGTGCTTTCAGCCCCTGCAGCAGTTCCAGCTGAATTACCAGCATAGATGATAAATTCAAAATGGCAGACTTCATATAGTAAAGTTTTATGTCACTTGTGATACAGATTACTCAGATTTAAAGTGACAATACAAGATTCAGGAGATAATAAAACTGACAAAATGCATTACTGAAGCACACCAAAAGCACCTACTTTAGAGACTTATTTCTCTCCTATGAAATCAATGGGCAAACTCCCACTGAATTAAAGAGCAGAAAGAGCCCTTAATGCTTCGAGTTAAATGTTACTTAGGATGGAGAAATAGAGTAATAAAGCGCCTTTCACACTTCTCTTTCCCCCATAACTAAATTCTGTATCACTCCATTCATCATGCCAGAAAAATAGCTTAGAGAAATGACTATTTTGATCAGAGCTGAAAAAAGTGCAGTCTTTTAAGTAGTCTGTTAAACCTTTACTTTTTTTTTGGGGTGGGGGGCGGGAAGATTTAGTTGTTATGCACATCTAAAATGGTTCTGGAAATTGGAGAAGTTGTTCAAAATATTTCTGGATCGTTACTGTTAAAAGGCTGCCTGCCTTTGTTAAATGAGCATTGACTCTTATTTTTACTGAACGAGTCAAATAACTGAATTCATATTTCCATCAAAAAATAGCCTCCCTCAGCACATTTCTTCTGTTTCTTCTGACTGTGTCAGGAACAGGAAGAAAAAGAAAAAAGAAAGAAAAGGAAAAAAAAAAGCTATCCCTTTTCTGTTCTATATTTAACCTTTCTTTCTATTTCACAACTGAGATATTATTCTGATGGGGAAAAAAAGGTCTGTGAAAATGTTGGCGAGACTGTATGACATTTTTCCCCACTAGGATTATACAGAGACTTCAGCAAAGCATCATTAGTTTATTCTTAAATTTAAAAAAAAAAAAAAAAAAGAAAAAGAAAGAAAAAAGTCAACAATTAATTCAAAATTCATTTGTAGTTTTTTTGTGAAGGAAAATTTCAAGAAGAAAAGAGTACTGAATATAATAATATAAACTGTTGAAGATTAGCTTAAATACATTTGGTGTTCAAGTTAAGAAACTGGCATTTGTTATGAAGTTCAGAGAAAGGACATGGACCTCTGCTGACTTAATCTAAATCTTTACACATCACTGACATTTGCAGATGCTTTTTCTTAAAACTTCAGTGACACTTCAGTCACATTTTCACACACTAAACTCCTAATGCATTATTATTATACAGAGCTTTATTTGTTTTGCAGTTGAATAGTAGGAGAGAAATATAATGAAAAGTTATTACATAAAGGATTGGGTAAGAATGTAGTTATCTGCTTGGAAATGTTTGTCATATATGAACTAAAAAAATATTTAGGAATAGTAACAGTCCAGAAATATCTTCCTTCCTTCCTTCCTTCCTTCCTTCCTTCCTTCCTTCCTTCCTTCCTTCCTTCCTTCCTTCCTTCCTTCC